>JBBPTU010000165.1:0-36826 GCA_038094295.1 Tylopilus aff. beelii
GAAGGACGAGGTCGACGAATCCATGCCGCGCATTCACGAGGCGGACGAGACCAGCGATCTCAAGAACCTCAACAGGAGGGGTCAGCGCAATCTCTACCTGTTGCTCAAGACGCGAGAAAACGACAAGGACGTATGGCGGTTTCCGCAAGGGAACGTTCAAAAAGATGAACTCCTGCACGTGGTGAGCGTCGTTCAAGTATCGTTAGTTGGACTCGTTTGGACTCGGCTCTAGGCTGCACATCGGAGACTGGACGCGGAATGCGGACGACATATGGATACCTGGATAGTGGGCCGGAACCCAATAGGCGTCTACCACCCTCCCAAACGAGACAGCCAGGATGTGAGCTATACCCTTGTCGTCAGAACTCAGATACTGAATTTTTCGCAGGACGTCGTCTTCTTTTACAAAGCTCATATTCTCGCCGGACAGGTTCGCCCAGACGCGGATCGATACCAGGACTTTGCATGGCTAACCAAGGGTGAAATCAGCAAGCGGACAGACGAGAACTACTGGCTGGGTATAAAAGATATGCTCTCAGACTTTTAATGTACCTCCCGTCGTATTCTACTCTAGCAATCACTAGCAACGACCGCAGTCCAGCGCATCCGAGGACCTTCAAGTCGTGCTCTGATTCGGGTGAGTGCACCCAAACCCTTTTACACTAGCAATGGACGACCTCGAGGCGCCGAGTGGCAGTAAACCCCCAAAAGCAAATATACAGCCAAGTCTCATTACCATAATACCATGTATTCAAATCAAAAATAGAGTCAACTCCTCGTTCGGCAATCTTAAAGGGTATTCTTCCAGTAGCTGGCATTCAAATGATTGCAGCCATGATCTCGAACAGGAGCGTCATGACACTCACTACTTCAAAGTTCATACGGTCCTTGGGTGAGCGATTTCAATAAGATACAGAATACAAGGTCCCTAGTTTCGTTGCGTGCGTGGACCTCACTTAGGAAGCAGATCATCTCCACTCTCTTGTAACAGCCTCAACTCGACAAACACATTCGAATCTGGCTTTCACAAGTCCCTCGCCGGTCATTCGGTCGTGAGGCCGTTGAGGTGGAACAAATCGTCCAGTCCCTCCCAAATCTTTGCACGGACTACCTGAGCTTTATCCTTCAGCTTCTTCGTACAGGCTTCGCAACGTTGAGAATTGTCTGGTTCCCCCCAAATCTTTGCACGGAATACCCAAGCTTTATCCTTCAGCTTCTTCTTACAGGCTTCGCAGCGTTGAGGCGCGTCCCAATTTGTTTGGAGCACCTTGAGAGGATCTGCAGATTGTAAACATTCGTCCAAGGTGCGTCGCCATGAGTCCCCTCCCCCACTACATTCCTCGGGATCGAACTCATAATCCGTGGGTAAATGGTAAAGATCTTCCACTCCCGTGTATCCACGTAAGAGTTCTACAATTTTAGCCTTGCCGAGAAGAAGGCAGCGAAAATCTTCTGCAGAGAGCAATTCCCACCGCGCGGTACGTTTCGTAAGATTCTGCGAGTGGGTGCGCGTAGATGAGTGCGCGTGAGTTTTCTCCCAATCGTCCGAAATTGTGAGACGTGAAAGGTGATAAAAGGCAGCTGGGAGAATACTGGGGATGTTGAACTGATGGGCGAGTTTGATGGCAGCTGCTGGCTCAGGGAAGAGGTCGTCAATAGGCTCTCCGCCCGGGTCGTCCACGACGGACTGAATCTCTCTCTCGAGTTTGTCCCAATCCTTTAACGTCGTGGGCCAGTCGCATTCGAGATGCTCCACGATTTGCGCATGCATGCGATCGATCCCATACTTCCTCGCGAGATCAAGGATTGGCGTGATGAACGCTGGGTAATGGGGGCTGCGAGACATCCAGGGTGGATCGCTGGAGATGGTCAGGCCTATTATGCACTACTGCGCTTGCTGAAGCGATTACCTTTGGTAATATAAAACTTTGAGGACCACTGCAAGGTGATCGGAATCATCTAACAAACAGACAAGGGGCACGCCGTCATAAAGATTCTCTGAACTGTCTTCGTCTGTGAGGTCGGATGAATCGCAGACGTCAAACATGTCCGAGAAGACTGGAGAGTGACTAGATAGAACCGATTTGTGGACACGGAAAAGCATTGAAGGTTTGTCCTGCCGAAGCGTCAAGATGACGACAGTCCCGTCCATGAAATAGAGGGACTCGTGCTTCTCCCACACTTGAGTATCGTCGTCACTCATGACTGGTAGAGATGTGGATAGACTCGGGGGCGGGATAAACAAAGGACAGACTATTCTTAGATCTTCATCAGCGATCAACTTCAGAGTGGTGATAGCCTGAGTACGGTCCGAGTCATGGTACTATTTGGTCTAGCTTCTATATGGTTACGTGAGAATAAGACCCCCGAGTCAGGCTAGTCGTACCACTGGCAGCCTCAGACTCGATGGATAGGTTCACAAGTTCGTAATATCTGGCATTCAGACTTCTTGAGTAAGTAAAACTACTGGCCTTTAGATCTATAATGAAGGTGGTGTCTCGTGGCAATTTCAAGTTCTTGAATGTGCCGCCATTGCCACCAGTGAATGAACTTGCTCAGCGTGATGGGGAAAAGTCGGTCACAGATACTCCATTTTTTTCCGGCTCGGTAGTGTACCAACGACTCAACCGGATGATGGAATTAGAACGTGGTAGTGCAGGGGGAAAGTAAGGACGGCAAGCCCTTTTCGCTCGAGTTCTCACAGGTCTTCAATGCACGGGACGTAAGTCCACCCAGCAAGGGAACAGCCTCCGAACAGGACATTCACTCGAACCGCCACCTCGGGCGGAAATGAAATGATGCTCACCCCCGATGGCAGCCGGATTTAGCCTACCGGTGTGCTGCAAACCTAAACGTTTGTTAGCTCTTGCCATGGCTGAGCAACAGAACGTTCTCATTTTCAGGAGCTGGCATTCTTCTCGTTCTATGATTAGCCGATTCCGATTCTCAGAATCACTGAAAGGGTGGTCCTGACAGATATAAAATGGCGATCGTGTGGAAGGGATCGCCATCAAATACAGCCTTCACAACTACTAGAATGGAGTGGACTACTTCAGCTACGCAGCTCGCAATACTCGTACCCCTATCGGTCGTCTCCGTGGACATAATCCGACGACTCATTCAGAATCGCATAGAGAGAAAAGGATATCCACTCCCCCCGGGCCCTACTCCCCTACCATTCCTAGGGAGTGCACTCTCTATCAATATAGAGGAGCCCTTTAAGACCTACATGGAGTGGCAACCGAAGTATGGTAGGTAATTGACACGGAACTGGAATACCTGAAACTGACAATTCTTAGGGGACATAATGTACATTCGGCTTTTGGATATGGACGTCGTGGTCCTGAACTCACCCATGGTCGCGACCGATCTGCTGGAGAAACGATCAAAGATATACTCTGATCGTCCTTTCGTTGCGACAGTTGATCCGTGAGTATGGTTTGACTTGTGATAAACCAGATGGTGACTCTAGTCTCTAGGTATGGACACGACGTCGATTTTGCTTTTGCGAATTACGGCGAGCATTGGCGGTTATGTCGACGAATCTTCCATCAGACGTTCCGTGCCGATGCTGTCACCACATTCCATCCTATGCAACTCCGCAAAACACATCAACTGATGTTGAGCATAATGGACAATCCTAGTGACTACACGTCTCATTACTCGACGTAAGTACATTCATTATTGTTGTTGCACATCCCTCAATCCCTGCAGGTTTGCTGCTGGGATCACGATGTGTTCCGTATACGATTACGATCCTAGCCCTCAGAATGACCCGATGGTATCTCTTGCCAACAAGTTCATCAATGCTTCAGTCCCGTCATTGATGCCAGAGAAGGCGATGCTTCTCAAAGTTGCCCCGTTTTGTAGGTACCTTTGGGTGCATATGAAGTGTGCAGTGATCTCACATGAATTTTTGAAGTGCTACACATGCCCGACTGGCTTCCTGGGTCTTGGATCAAACATGAGGCGAGAGTTTCTCGTGAATGTGGTGCTAAAATGGTCGAAGAACCATATCGCTACGTAGAGAAACGTATGGTGTGTCACTCAGCCTTGTTTCAAACGGTCAACGGGCAGTCTCACAACATTTTTTCAGCAACGTAAAGAAGACGTCCAACCCTCGATGGTATCGGATCATATCACCCGGATGGAGGAGATGGCCAATCCGCACCGTTCAGAATATGAAAAAGCTGTCAAACATGCATCCACGACTGCTTTCTTGGGTAGGTTATCGTGTTCACCGTTGACGACCGAACTAATTTTCTTGCCACAGCTTCTGTAGAGACGGTCAGTCGTGCATCCTGAGAATGAATGCAACACTCATGGGAACCACAGACGAGCTCAGTACTGATCACGTTTACACTCGCGATGGTCAAGAACCCTCGCATCTGGAAACGTGCGCAGGAAGAAATCGATGCTATTGTGGGGACTGACAGATTACCCGAATTCGACGACAGACCATCTTTGCCGTATGTCGAAGCAATACTTCGTGAAACATTGAGATGGCAACCGCCAGCTCCGCTTGGTGCGACGATTAGCTTGGTCTTCGAACAAATCGCTCACAGTTCTCAAGGTGTTCCACATGCCACGACGAGCAGTGATGTCTACAACGGGTTTTACATTCCAAAAGGTACTTCATACACGCTACACGCTGCGGACCTCTTCGTAATGACATTCATTCTGCAGGGACAACTGTCTTCGCAAACCTTTGGTACGGAATTGTTGTCCTTTTGAATGTTCAGGCATAGATGCTCATTATATCTCCTCCAGGGCAATGTCTCGCGATGAGGTTCGGTACCCTAATGCAGATCAGTTCATCCCAGAGAGGTTTTTAGATGTGGATGGGGTATTGACTGATGATATACCTGACTTTGTTTTTGGATTCGGAAGGAGAGTATGTCCAGGTAAGCGATAATGAGGCATCGATCTCCCCTCACCCACGCACATACTTATCATCGTTAGGTCGTCACACTGCTGATGCGTCCGTCTGGATTGCCATGACGACAATGCTGGCAATGTTTAATTTCAATCTGGCCAAGGATGCCGAGGGAAACGATGTCACGTTTGAAGCCAAATTTACCAACGGAATAGCTCGGTGAGTTGCATGCATCAATCTTGACGTCAATCATGCATTGAACCGCTTGCCAGCCATCCGGTGGCCTTCCCTTGCTGCATCACCCCCAGGGCACACATTACCAAAGTGTCTCTTGAGCGCGTTCTCACAAAAGCGTAGTCTTCTAGGGCTGTGAGGGTTGAATAGAGGGATCAATGTCTTATTAATTCCTAGGCACCGTTGACCGCGCAGAGTGCTGATGCTATATAATATTAACACTGCCATCCTTAAAACCACCGCCGTGACCTGAATCGTAATTTTCCAAGGTGGGCCGGCCGCACCGTTATAAACCCTAGTATAGCCAGAGGCTATCATAGGTTTCTCTAAAAGACGTTTGTAGACTGCTCTATTCCTCTGGCATACGACATTTATGCCTCCTAGTCCCAGCTTTGCGCCCTCTTCCTAGGATTCTTGCCCCCGCTGGTGTACTATATCCCAGTCAACTCACAACCTTTCCATTTAGTATTCATGCCATCATGCTGTTCCCAGACTACTTCCTTTACGCCTTGGTCTTCCAGAGGGTTCTTCGAGTCGGCAGAGGAGCCACAGGATCAATCCAGGGTAGCAGCGGTCCCATCTTCATCTTATAGAATAGATTCATGCAAGCTCAAGCACAAGGTAATGTTAGTTCGGCGTACAGGGTTCCCAAATTCAAGGGTCGACTCGCGTTGCTTGATGATGACGAATTAGTGTAGCTTATGCAAAGCATGGTATTCGACGTCCATTGTGCTACTTTGAAGGCAGGACACGTCCCTGCAAGCGGGAAAAAACTACTTTAGTCTCGTTCCTGCTTGCTCTTGCTTTCCGGGTACAACTTGGGATGGTCGTCAATAGAGCGCACGGAAAACGACAGAAAACATTACCTTTCCAGGGTTGAACAGGTTCAGTGGATCGATCGCGCGTTTTATCGTCTTCATGAGCTCTACCGTGTCTTCTCCCAGTTCTTCGACGAGGTACTTTGTCTTCCCAATCCCGACGCCGTGTTCGCCCGTACCTGACACGCCAAAGACGGTCAAAATCCAACCGTTGAAAAGCGTTCGAAAGAGGACGTACATGTACCATCCATGGCGATCGCGCGGTGGATGAGTCTGTCGACGGCTTCCCCAACAGATTGAAGTTCCCGATCGTCACGGAACAGAATGAGTCCGTGGAAGTTGCCTGGTGTTTGCTCGAGTTCACTGTAAAATTGTTTCCTGCGGGAGCGACGCACCGTCTCCGACGTGTCCGACGATGGTCGATTTCAGCCCAGACTTGGCGAGATCCTCCTTCGTCTCGTATACGAGCTGAGGAAGTTTGGATACTGGAACGCTGAGGTCGTGTCAACTAGTTTGTCACCGACGATGGGAACGATGTAATACCACACGTCCGTCGTCCAACACTTCATGCCAGGATGTGATGCCAGAGTAGACATGAGTGCATATTTTCTGTTCTCCCAGATGTTGTCCGCTTCCTCGTCTGTCGCAGCAAATTCGAACCGGGTACCGCCATGGTTCTGAACAATTTGTTGGACGGTGCGGGAGGTTTCAGTAATGGACTCAGGTGAGCCTTGAAGTTTGAAGAAGAGGGTGTCTTGTATTGGATAGGGTTTCTCGATTATGCCAGCCGTGTTGATGGCAGACATCACTGTGAACTATGGTGTCATATAACGCCTGTGAGGCATATAAATACGTACTATGATCATCAAGAAGCTCTACGCATTCTGAATGGATTTTAATATAGCTATGTAAACGAGATCAGTGGGTACGAACGAATGTGTGGACCGTAAGGGCTATTGAGGATTTCCTGAACTGCGTCAACGGCCTGTTTGACATCTGGAAACTGTGCCATCGCAACCTTTGTCGGAACGCGAGGCGCGAGGCGCAGTGTAGCTGTTTCCCTTTCAATAAAATATACCGCGAGAAACCGAGATATATTACCCTCAGTTATAATACCCAAGGTACCCTCTGCGCCAATGAAGAGCTTGGTGGTATCGAACCCAGCGGACGACTTGCGAGCCCTTTGGCGCGTCTTGATAACTTTACCAGACGGAAGTACGACTGTCTGGTGGACGCTTCATTGTAACTGAATACATGACAACACCAGAGCCAATACTCACGACGTTCAGGAACCATTCTGCCTTCGCGGTACCATACCTGACAGCGTTCGCTGTGGAAAAATTGGCATATAGTCGATACGAAGAGTTGAATAGCGAAGACTTACTGCCGGAGCAGCCCGTGCCAATCATCCCGCCTATTGTCTTCCGTGGCCATCACGATTACATTTCCTTACTGAGAGAGAAGACTTACAGCACCTGGACCCGGATCAAGCTAAGCACAAGATGTTGGACGCTGTTCATGCGACATTCAAAGCAGACTTACAGGAAAGAAGAGGGGTACACCTTTCTCCTTAAGAACGCGGTTGATCTCGTCCCACCGGGCACCAGCTTGGCACCGAAGATCACCGTCGGCCTCTGCGGAAAATGAGGTACGGGGGTCGTTCGCGTATTTAAGCCAGTGCACTTACCATTTATTTCTAATATTTGATCCATGGCAGACATATCAATGCATATACTCCCTGCGGGATGCTACATGTGTATTTCGTCAGTCCAGCAAGACAAACGTACAGGTAGCAAGACCACTCACGCCGCTGAAATGACCTTCCAGACTCGTTGCTCCGCTATACGGAACGAGAGGGATCCTGTACCTGCGGGATATGTTCACGACCTTGACAACGTCCTCCGTGGTTTTGACTTGGACGACGACCGAGTGAGGTGAGCTAGGGTGGTACGAATTTTCAGAAGAGCCATGGAGTTCGAGAGAATCTTTGTTCGTCTGAACACGGTGTTGGCCAGGAAAAGCGAGACGCAGCTCTTTGATTGCTTCTTCGACGTCGCGAGGGCTGCCATATGAGGAAGCAAGTAAGATTGGAGTATCAATGGACAGAGCTTCGGCTTCAAAATCGGTCGGCGAGTCCGCGGCGTGGTTCTGGTAATGAACATGTTTGTCGAGATGGTCGCAATCAGAGCCGAGTCCGTGTGTCGGCCCCTGCGTAAGGGGTCTCAACACATCGAATGCATCATTCCGCAGAGCATATAGGCCGATTCCGAGCGTACTGAATGTCAAGAGGGTGCCAACGACGAATCCGCCTACGCGTAGGGTGTCCCGGTGTTGGGGTAGCCTGGGAAGAAAACTGGCGTGACGTCTAGTCTGGAGGGTTGTCCCTAGACGCGCGGAGGGAAAGGACAATCTGGCACGCATCAAGTCGGTGAGCTTTTTAATTTACGTTCTCCCGGTCGACCATCGCTTAGCTCACTTGCATTGACCCGGTACTTACGACAATGGACGGTTTTCCATAACGGGAGGACATTTGTGGCAAATTGCTAGTTGGGTATTTTCGCTAAAACTAGAGTGGTGAGCGGAACAGCAGCGCTCAGCTTCCGCATCGTCCGATGTCGCGACAGGGTGGAAAGTTGAAGCCTTTGAAGGTCCGTTCTATCCAAATTCCATTCGCAATGACCTGACTTCTTCGATCGCGTCCACCGTTGAAACTCTAGGCTCCGAAGAAGGATAAGAAGGATGAAGATGAAGATGACAAGGCCTTCAAGGAAAAGAAGAAGGCAGATGAGGCTGCTCTGAAGGCTGCAAAGGACAAGGGTGAGCACAACCTGGTTTCGCAGAGTCTCCGCTTATCCCTGTCGACCATATCTCACTCTCTGCACTCACACATCGATGATCGAATTGTGCAGCTGCCAAAGGTATGAATCTCACTCCTGCGGTTTCACGTCATTGAACATCGATTGCTCATCAGGTGGTGCGCCCGGTGGTGGGATTAAAAAGTATGTCGAGCGCCTTCCATCTGGTGGTCGGTTGCAGCAGATGTCAACCTACCATCCTCAGGTCTTCAGGGAAGAAATAAGTGGTCGGAAGTGTGGTGGTTGTACTACGGTCTTGTTCAGACGTGGAGGTCGTTGCTCGTGCCTGTATGCTATCATAGATCGATCGATGAGATTGGATTGTCACTCTGTACCGCGATGAGCGCGACGTCTCGGGGCTGGTGCGTCGAGCTCGACCGTGTTTGGGATGTGCGCCGTTTTTTGTCTGCGTTGGGCGGTCGTTGACTTGGTCGATCCAGGTGCTTGGCCCGTTCCCGATCCATGCTCGCGAACAGCACTTTCTTTCTCCCGCATACCCCCTCGATCGTGAGTGCGTTCGCTCTTCAGTTCTTCACCCTCATTCGATTTCTCAGTGTCCCGGCCCATCGATACCACTACACGATATCCGACATCGCTCACCCACAGTGCCGACGCTTCCTGGTCACAGACGACAGCAGACCCCCATGGTGTTATCCACGTATCACACCCCTCTGTTCCCTGGGATCAGATACGCGCAACCGAAGGCTGGGCTGGTCTTCAACACCTAAACGTGCTACGGGGCTGGCTTTCCGTCCGTCCTCCGTCTAGTCTCAGCGCAGATACCTCTGAGCCCCTGCTCCGCATAGAGCTCCTCCAGGGTGCATTTTTCACAGTTCTTCCCCCGCCCGACTCATCCGAAAGAAGAACGCGCGTTCCAGAATGGCATCACGGGAATATATACGCGCTGGAGAGGGCTCCTGCCCAGCTCGTCAAGTTACCCGTGTCGCCCACGAAAAACAAGGAGGGAGAGAAGTACGAGATAATTATATGTGCACCATATGAGGTGCCTCAGCCCTCCTTTCCTGTCTCCTTCAAATCACTGACCACGTTTGATTTTTCTAGATACGCCTTTTTGGCGACCCATCTGCGTACTCTTCCCCTCATCCAGCTTTAACGCTCAATTTCTCTCTCTCTCTTCAATTCCCATGCTCCCCGACTCATTGGCCGGGGTCAAATGGAATCCAACTCCCTGCTGACGGCCCTCCACTTCAGCAAGCACTTGGACAGTCCATAACCCCTCACATTGTCGATGGCACGCCGTTTGGTGACGCGATCGGGATCGGAGTTGAGTGTCTTGATTTCGGGCTATTGTCCGAAGGGTATTGGTCGGTCGTTCGCGCGCGGCTTGTTCATAACTCGGCACTTCTTCCGCCCTCATTATCTGTTACGCTCCTTGATGAGGCGCCTATACGCATCGTGCCAACCCAAACTCGTATCATACCCCTCTGGTTGTGTATATCGTCCCAAGAAAGGATTTCCAAGGATCTGCAGTGGCTGAACGTCGAATTGACTTGCGTGCGTTCCATGACCTTACTGGGACCAATGGAGCGACCTTTGTCTGACACGCACGACAACTCACAAACGATCCGGAGTACATTTGTACTTCAGACGAGCCTCCCGCTGACTCACACTCCCATTTGGACACGAGAGAAGCATGTCCCCATTCTTGCCTCATATTTCTTCGCAAAGTCGATGCCAACTGGGTTTCTAGTGAAACCTCCAAAAGACGCTTTTGGCGACTTTTCAGGACTGCGCGATGACGCCAGGAAGTGCAGGGGCAACGAGCCGATTCTTGCGCTTCGTAAGTCCAATCTCGGCCCACCATGTAGAACGCAATTGATTTAAGTAAATGACCGTCCGACGGAATGCAAGATGGTGCAGGCGTAGATATCCTCTCCCAAACATTTTGGCCAGACTCACTTTTACGGCAAAAGTACGCATGGGTCGTGATGCCGCGAGGGTTGACCGCTTGGGTGAGTTAGCATCGTTTGCCGCGGTCTTTATCCGAGCTCACCATTATCTTTGTTTTGGTAGGGGCTCGATTGGCATGGCCCCTCAGCGGCTGATGCATTCGCGACGATCTCCGCCCTCTCGTGGATTTTATCTGACTCCGGTTCTGGAAGATGGGCCAAATGGGGCTTCAACGCCGATACGCGTGTCATACTGATGGGCCACTCCAATGGTGGACAAGGCGCATGGTACATGGCTAGCAGATGGCCCGATCGTGTATGCGCTGGTGAGTCTTCTCGTTTCATCCTCTCGCCCTTTTAAAAGATTCTCACTGGATCTTGTCCTACGTTCTGTTGACGCATTAGTCGTCCCGGCTGCCGGATACATCAAATCACAGGCCTATGTTTCGTGGAACATGGCTCATTTTGCACATTTTGTCGATCCTGCACTGCGTGCCGTTCTTGACAGCTCGCTCACACCAGACGACGACGACTTACTCCTTGGAAACTTGACTGGCAAGCCCATCTTGGCCTTGCATGGGTGAGCCGTCAAATACTTAGGAAAAGGCTCGACTGATGGTGCGCATCGCTTTCAGAGGCGCAGACGACAATGTCCCACCGTGGCATACACGTGAACAAGTGGGGATATTGAAAACCTGGGACCCTAACGCGGACGTAACGTGCGTATATCCACCGTTATGATCCTCGAGTCCTATTGCGACGCGGCTTCTTGTTGATGTCCATGATACTGACATTATTTGGTCTCGGTCAGGTACTATGAAGATCCTGGTCAACCTCATTGGTACCCTGGTGTCCTATCCAACAAACGTGTACAGGATTTTCTTGATCGGGTCTACTCTCTTTCCTCCTCACCGCGCCACGCAGGAGACGGTCCAAGTGCCCACGAAACAGAGGGCCAGATGTCCAAGAAAATATTCACTCTCACGGTTGCAGTCCCAGCGGAGAGTGGGTCGTTGAATGGATGGCAGATCCGTGCCTTGACGATCCCTGGATTGTGAGTGTGCGCCGCTGCATCGACTAGCTTTGTTCACGGAGATACCAAGGCTGGGCCGGATCCGAGTGACGAGCACACATGGACAGGTGTCGACAGTGACGACAAACACCTCTGTGTTCTCACTAGACCTGCAAGTATTCTGTATTACTTATGACGCCGCGAGTGCGACGGCACTTACCATCGATGGTGACCACGTTCCGATTGACGTCTCCAAGTCAGTCGGCTCGATCGTGTTCGCGAGAGACGCCAATACCGCAGGACCCCACCACAAGTCACACTGGAAGGTATGAAACCCGCCCGACGTTCGTTACTTTGAACTGCACGACCCATCCACAGGTCCAAACCCACACCGACTCGATGGCGATGACAATACAGCACCTACGCGCTCCGCGACAGCGACTGCAATCCATCCTCTCCACGACCGCCCCGCTCACATTACTAGTCCCATCCCTCGCACCCTCCCAAGAGTTCTCCGCAGCCCTCCGCATCGCACACGTCCTCCACCTCTTCCACGCGCTCGACGCCCAGATCGTCAGCGTCTCCGAGGTCGAGACGACCCCCGCGTCGCGCGAGGGAAACCTAGTCGTCATCGGGTGCGCAGAGTCGCCCCTCGTCCGCGAGTGGCTCGATCGCGCGGGAGGAACCTGGAGGTACGCCGACGGCGCATGGCAGCTCCGAGTCGGCGTCGGCGTCGGCGTCGGCGCCGCGCTGACCCGTTTCGAGCGGCCGTCCTCGGGTACGCCTCCGTTTCGTCTCTTTTCTGCGTCGCCGGGCACGCTGACCCGTGCTAGCGATCTTGTTTTGTCAACCGCACCCGTACGACGTTGGGAGCGTCGCGCTCTTTGTTCAGTCGACCGACGCTGGCGGACTCGAACGCGCCGTTCGGCTGTTCCCGATTCGCACTGGGGTGGTCTCGCCCGACTGGCTCGTCGTCGACGGTCGCGCGGATACGATCGGCGCTGCGGGCGTGCAAGGCACAGGGTACGTTTCTATCCGCTTCTTTATTTTGGGCGGTACTCAACTTGCGCACACCCAGTGTTTACGGCTGGACGCCACCAGAATATGATCGACACAAGACGGCCGATACGACCGGCGATTGGGTCTGGAACGAACGCATGTCATGGCTTGATTAGCATACGACGTCCATACGACGCCATAAGTACATAGATAGGATTCTTCTGTACATCGTACCATAAGGATCGTAACAAGATGAAAATTCTTTAAACGGGGAAGGTGGACGAGCAGTCTCATATCATATATGAACAGCCGGGGGGAGCGGAGTGTAGGAAAGGAGTGTGGTAAAAAGCAACGCGGGACTGGGTGAATCACCACGAATACCGGAAAACGTGCGCATAGAAAGAGTACGCTCGTTATAATCAAAGTTCGCATGTTACACCTTGTTCAACACTTGAAAGGGTAGAAACTTGTTACAATACAGTGAGTTGCAGGTAGAGGGAGAGACGACGCAAGAAAGGGGGAAAGACAGGAGAAGGGGAACCCAAAGAGATGTGCGACAGATAGCAGCGACAAAAGACAGAGCGAGTCTAGGTTTGGTAGATGGACCTCGCAACCTAACCAAGATATCAGCGACCTCGTATAAGATCGGACACGAGAATGACACATACACTCTCGAGAAGCATGGTGACTTCGGGGGCAACGCGAACAAACTCTTTGCTCCAAAATTCGTACTTCTGGTTCCTGAGGAGTTCAATGAACGTGACCAGAGCTCCCCAAGGGTGGGGACGATGGACAATGAAACGCTCCAAGAGAACGCGAGTCATCACCTCACGGAAGTAATCGTCCTTGACCTCGACAAAGAGGTGGAGCAGGAGGGAGGAGAACCAGTGGGTATGGGCGTTAGGATATCGTAGGTGGAGTACCATGGAACTCAGGAGATGGTGTTGGCCTAACATTGCGATGAACATGTGATGAAATGGGAACTCGACGTATAAATCCTTACCTTCAACATCTAAATTAGTAGCTAGGTACTGTAAAGCAACGACGCCGGGGTCGCTCGGGACGAAGACTGACGATCCGCTGCGTGCCTTCGCCTGCGCGACCGACGATACTCCAATATACATTACCAGTGAATTGATGAGGGAAAGGTTGTAGGTTTCTGTGGCACCTTCCGAGGCCACGGATAACTTCAAGCGCTCTTTGAGTGAAGTGAGGAAAGTGGGGGCACCTCTGTTCAAGAGGTACTGATCCAGACCATTCCTCAGATCAGCACTTTTGACGCCCGAAGCAAAGTCGGACAGAATGGGCGGAATGGGCCCCATTTCGGGGATTGAGTCGAATTTGATATTACGCAGGTGGGGGTCGGGGAGGACGATAGAGAGAGGGAAAGCGCTGATAATGATGTTGCGGAGTTGGATGCAACGAGGGGGAATGACGTCGCAAAGGCTGAAATAGTACTCGCTGAGAAACTCGGGAAAGTCATGAAGGAGGACGAGGAGTAGGCGTAGTGTGCCCCGGTAGAGGTCGCGAGCGGCAAATTGGAGGTCTGCTTCCTTAAGGAATGGCGCCAAGAACTTGAAAAGAGACAAGAGAAGCTTGTGGAACGCTGACCAGCCTTCTCGGTTCTCGGACAAGAGCAACTTTGGCATGAAGTGCCTGTGAGAGACCAAGCTCAGCCAAGAAAACGCAAAACCGGGGAAGTAGGTTGGCTGTAATGAGCTGAAGGTATCACTGGAAGATCATAATCAGTAAAGAGACTGCTCCTCGCGGAACCAGACGTACCTGATCGCGGTCAACAGCTGGAAATATGCGGATCCCAGGTTCGCTTCCATTGCATGTAGGTCATTGATAAGACTGGAAAAGAACCTGAAGAATGGCTTCTGCTGGAAGAGAACTCCTTGGTCTTCGTGCATATTGGCTAACACGAGAACAAAAATCGACAAGATTTTTGTGAGGTAGTGCACCTTTGCCTGGTCATTGTTGACACCAGAAGCATCCCCATGATACTTGATGATGTAGACGATCAAGCGCGACATCGCATCCAGAGCCTGGAAGGCGTATTCAAACTCTCCAGCAGCGACACATTTGAGGTAGCTGTTGACACTGGAATCGGCGCAGACACGGAAGAAGAAGGAAGAGACGTCCTCAACCTTCAGGATACCTTGCTTGGTGAGCTGGGTGATATAAGGAACAAAAGCCTTCTCCGGGGAGTGCGATCGCTGGAAGATGGTGACCCATTGCTGGAACCAGGAGAAGAGTTTCTCTCTAAGCTGCTCAGTCTCCGGTTTGACCGAAGGCTGCCTTATAATAGCAGCGTCAGAAGCAACGGGGTTACTCGGGCGCCTCACGACACCGCGGAGGTCGTCGAACAGACGCTGGACACTGTTCAAAGCACGTGAGATCATGTGGAATAATAGCAGTACAGACACCTACTCCTCATTGGCCTTTCCGGCTTGAACGAGCTGACTCAGAACCTCGATCGTATACGTCAACTGGTTTTGAGTTGCAACGGGCGGGTCGCTGGACAAGCATTCCCGGACGAGACCTGCCGCAAAGCTCTGTAGGGTGGGACGAGGATCCTGGAAGAGACTCTTGGCCAATTGCTGGTCTTGGAGCGATGTATTTACAAGTCCGCTGCGGAGAAGAGTAACAGTCACCGGGATATTAAGCTTGCGCTATACCAACGTTAGCATGAGCACCAATGAAAGTTTTATGAGTGACGAACTTCATCCTCAGCATACAAAAGCCAGGTGATTGCCTCCTTGGCAACCTCTTCGAACGAATGGCACAGCTGTTCCAGAAGCGCCACGTAGATTTCCCTCCCCAGCTGAGATGACGTCTTGTATAGTAATTGGACAATCTTCTGAGACATCAGGAGTGGAGTGCGGTGGTGGTCCACGGACTGGGCAGCGATGTAGAGCACCTGACGGACTAAGTGACGGATGTCGTGGTTCGAGGGCAACGCCGAGAGAGAAGTGATAGGTAACTGCACTACAAGACCCTCCAAGTCCCTGACAGTGATCTTAAATTCGGATTAGCATGGAGAGAATATCGATAGCTAGCAGACACACCGTGAACCGTTCCATCGCCTCTGGGTGGCTCAGCGCGGCCATTCCTTGCTCTGGCGTAGGCGAACCAGTGTAAACGGCAGGGGGGAGATGGTCACCGCGTGAATACGACACCGCCGAGCCAGGCCGGCTCATAGTAGAGGGCCGCCGTTTGGGCTCAAGAGCTATGATTTTGCATGAGCAGCGTAACATAGTAGTCCACACGGTACTCACAGAAATCTTCGTAAACAGCGACTTGATGGGGTTGCAGACCGGTTGCCTTGATACGTAAAGGGTCAGGGAGAACCACCGAAAAGTTGGCTGGAGGTGCCGAGGGATCCCAGAACGCCTGACCACTGCGAAGTTCTCTGTGCCTTCGACGAGCATCATAAGATGCTGCAAACCCTTCATCAACATCCGCCACAGCACGTTCCATTGCAGCTTTTTCAATGGCAGAACAGGCAACCTCCACATTGTCGGCCACAAGGATAGAAAGAACCTGTTCGGATATCACTTGATCACCAAAGCCGTGATCAACAAGAGTGGTGCGAAGATGGCCACCAAGGTTGCTTTTAAGAGGTTCCTTGCAGGTCACTAACGCAAGACTTCCAGCAAGCTTCTGAGCCATCAAATGGCTAGCTTTGCGTAACTTGTCCTCGCTGGGTTCCATGGCAAAATCCTTCGTGACAAGCTCCCGAGTAGAGATACCTGCAATGGTGACAGAGCGCTCGACAACAGGTACGATGATCTAGAAGGGATACACGTAATCCACGAAATTCGGATCACGACCAAGGACTACGCTTACCTCGCGGACCGAACGATCGACGGCCAACTGAACAGCCCTTTTGAACGAGTGATTGGCGTGCAACGGCGCAAGTTGGGGGCTAATAATAACACTCGATGCCAGTCCGACCAAAATCGATTCGATGTGAGCTCCAATAGCCCTTTGAGCCTCGGTGGGAGCAGCAGAACCAAGCGACATGACCTGACCATCCCCTTGGATTCCCCCGCGCTCAAAGCCGTTCATTGGCAATGTGTCAACGTCATTGACGTAGTCAGGAAGACCAGGTGCTGGGGCTGCTACGTCAGCTGTGGACCGGTTTCTGAGAATCGTGGTCGCTTCGACAGTGTCAAGATCGATGTCAAGCCCCTTGCATAACACCTCGATCTCAAATTTCAGGTTCAGCTTGAGATCAGCGAAGTGGTAGAGCTCAGCGAGAAGCGCGACAACGGCCATGAGCCATGGGTTCGGGGGCTTGAATACCTTGGATTTTGCGCAAGGTTCAAGAGTCTTGCACACAAACGGAATGGCAACAATCAACCGCCCGCTTTCGAACCCCTGAACGAGGAGATCCTTGAAAGAAAGATTCTTGTGACGGATAGGTTTGTCCCTTGCGAGCGTGATAGTTCCAAGCCATGAACCAAGGTTCTTCAAGATTGCCCGCTCAGACGTAACCTGCATCGTTTTTTCGCTGTTGAGCATCACGGCGGACTTGACAAATGTTTCCTGGAGGATGAGCTTGTCCAGCTTTGGTTTTTCGAGGGCGTCCAAGAAACGGAGATAGAGCTGATGATTGTTGGGCTCTGCGCTGATCCGTTGGTCAACCAGATAATTGGCGAACCATCTCGCATAGGTATCATCAAAGTGATCCTTCATCTCCGTAAGTTTCGTGTCAAAGTTACTGGGTGCGAGGTTGTTCACGATAAACAAGACCTTGTCGGATAGCTCCTCGACTGGTTTGACGATCTCGGAGTCCATTTGTTCCGGCTGGATGGCCGTGAAGACCGGAATTGCATCAGCTACGAGTGCCCTCATGTCCCCATTTGATCCATCTCCAGAAGTAATTGCTCTGTGGATTATAGCTGCAAGGTCTGGACGGGCTTCCATCAGATGAGGAATACCCGACAACGCCTGGCAGAGCGGTTGCCATTCCGGAAGGCGGCTCTCAAACCGGGCTAGAGCTTGCAATCCAAACTTGAACAAGTTCGTCTCGGGTGGGCAGCTCAAGGCGTCGACAACGTAACGAAGGGCTATTCCGAACGGAATGAGATCAACTAATTCGTGTTGGATGATGGAGCCGAAGAGGTAGCCAGTCATAGCAAGTTCGCGAGCGGGGTAGTAGGATTGGAAGAATTTGTACTCATCGAAAAGGAAATGGAGCATGCAGGAGAATATTTCGTGATCTCTAGGGTCCGCCGAAGCCTTACTTCGTTGGAGGAGAGCGATAACTTCATCAATAGTCGTTTGTTCGTCGTACATTTCTTTGTATATGGCATCAACTTCGGCCTCAATCTCTGTTGAGTAGTTGACGACAGCAAAGCCAGGTTCAGTGTCGGTGCCGGGGATAAGGTTCATAAGGCGTGGGTGAATTTGGAGGCAAGCATTGCGGACTTCGAGGCAATAATCTATGTCCTCGCGAGGCATTTTGGCGGAGCTACGTGAGAATCATGTCAGTGGATTTCAAGCATGCAAGTAAAGCACACGGACTTGTTTCGAAGGGTGCGGAGGAAAATAGCGATAGTCTGCGGACTGAGGGGCATAGTGCGACCATCAACTGCAGGATCAGACATCCTCGAGACTTTTTCACTCTCCATCTTGACCTCCAGGAAGTGGATCATTGAGCGGAGGAACTCGGCACCGTGTGTAGTGACATTGTCAGCGAGCCACTTGTCGAGATTCAGATACTCCCGGCGAGAGGCCAGGGCAGCCACGTCGAGGGCAAACGTGAAGGGCCGCGAGTCCAAGAGATTTTCGAGGATCTACAGCAAGTCAGATGGCGATCGGAACGTAATGGGGTAAGTCCTCACTTTGAGGTCTTGCGCAACGTCCAGAATCCGAGTGATATTAAGGGGGCTCTCCTCATAGAAGTCACGGAATGCGCTGAGAAGATAGGTAGGGTCGATTTGCCACAGCCGCATGAAGACAAGCTGATGATTCGGGTGGCCCGCCAAAAACATAGCCAATAACTTGCGAGAGTACTCGAGACGGATATCACCCCAGTTCTGATCCTACGAGAGATGTCAGGCAACACCACAACAGACGAGAGGGGACATACCGGAACCTGAAGCAAACCCATATGGACCAACTCTGCACTGATCTTGAGCGCCTTGTCCAACATGTCACGCACGCAATTCCGGATGTCTGCGTTGTCCGAATCTGCAAGTCGCACTAGAACCTCAAAAAGGTCAAGAGAGTTCCACGTGTGCCCCTGGACGTTGGCAGCCAATGACTTGATCGTAGGACTCGCCGCAGCCACGTCTTCCACAGTAACAATCCTGTGGCCGGGCAGGGATACGAAATTGAAGGTGTCTGCGGGTAAAGACAAAAGGGCGTCTAGAAGCTTGAGTTGGTACAACGAATTTTTCCATGTTCCCCAGAACCCAGTCACTGCATGAGGGTCGGCATCCCGAGGGCAATTGAGAAGAATGGCGATCAACAGCTTCAGCGTAGCTGTATCAACACCATGACGATCGGGCCAGTCGAACGCCTTGATGACGTTGGCCCAGTTAAGGTTGACGTGCTGCGAAACGTGTCGGTAACAACGGACGCCACGTTGCTAAAGTTAGAACTTACGAAATTACCCAAAGCCCTCACCAACGCCCCAACATCACACAGGGTCGTACCCTCCGCCGCAAGTCGGGCCAAGCCTGATATGATCTCGACAACTTGACCATCCCGTGGCGGATTGGCATCAGAGATGCCAAACCGATGAAGGAGAGCGCGGACCGTATCCGCATCGCTGGTAATCTCAGGGCCGAGCTGGATGAGAGTTTGAACGAGGGATGCACCAGGGGGAAGGCTGCGTGAATTAACCCTATTAGTCATGTCCGAAGATATGAAGGCCATGCATCCTCGGGCATACCTCAATGTGGGGAAGACGCGTTGCAGAATAGGAGCCACTATCTCCGGTCCATACTTGGCTTGCGCCGCCGCAATGAGGGCTTGGCGCTGACTGGCATCCAGTACGGGGGCTTCCGAATTGCAGTCCGACAACAAGTTCGACATGAGTTTTGCAATTTGCTGAGGGGAGAGATCGGCGTGGTCGAAAGAAGGATGTTGGCACAGAGAAAGGACGGCGTTCTCGAAATCGACACGGATGAGGGCCGCAGCCTGAGTAGCCAGCTCCTTGCGGGTGGAACCAGCGACAATGGATGAAGCAAGGACGAGTCTCTCGAGCGGTCTGAGAGAAACACGGTCTACGAATCGAACCAGATCGAAGTGCCTGAAAGCGTCCCCTTCGCCCTTGTCTATGCCATCCCGGAATCGGTCTGCGAGAAAAGGGTCGCGAGCGAGGCGCTGAGTTTCCTGGACAAGCAGACGGAAGGTTAAGGCTGTAGATGTGTCGAACGCAGAAGGAGGGGCTGCCAATGCAAGGCGGCCTTGGGAGTGAACGATGAGACGACGGATGAAATGGAGGTAGGTGTCAAGACCGTGCTGCTCCGAGAGCTGTCGCGCAGCAAGATGAGCGTCGAGGGAAACGGCAGGTAAAAGATGGGACATACGGAACGTATTTCGAGCTGGTTCCTCTCGAAATTGTCTTCCGTAAGTGTTGAGAGGAGGAAGACAATTTGAGCCTTGACGATGGTGTGTATGTTGGCGTTGGGAGGGTTATCCATCGCCGACGACCTGGCTGAAGACTCCGGGCGTCGATTGACGCTTCCACCAGTCGACGCCGTTTTGGATGAGGAGCGCGCTGTAGAGGGGTAAAAAAACACTAGGCCGGAGCGAAAACTACCAGCCTGGAACGGTCAATCAAAGTACTCGCCAAACTTGCGGGGCCACACCACGTTCAG
Source organism: Tylopilus aff. beelii (assembly GCA_038094295.1). Taxonomy (NCBI): domain Eukaryota; kingdom Fungi; phylum Basidiomycota; class Agaricomycetes; order Boletales; family Boletaceae; genus Tylopilus; species Tylopilus aff. beelii. Next base: position 20,546 of record JBBPTU010000165.1, read on the forward strand.
ACTCCGGTAGCGGAGATACAATTCAATCACCATAGGTACGGGGGATGCACTACTACGAGGAAACAGAGAAAAAAAAATCTATCCAAAGGAGTGATGAATTGAAGACATCGGTGACTGGTAGACATGCCACCGAACGGTCCCGACCGTCTTCCCATCGAGCGCGCGGCATCGTTCTGCACCATGTTCACTACTCACCCCAACTTCACTCATACGCCCCTTGGTAGAAGCAGCAGCCCCATTCGTAAGAAGTGTAAAGATCCACCACTGTTTTTACAGTCTTCGCGAAGGTTTAGTCTTCACGGGAGACACATAGAGACTTTCTCCCTTGCAGTGGGGTCTCGCCGCTGAGATAAAATCGTCAGAACCCGGAAACAGCGGAACAAGAGAATCCTACCATAGAAGATGGGTGGAACCACCCACAAGCTCCCAAAGTCCACTCCAGGACAGTCGTGTCGTGGTGATAGCGTGACAACGTCGCGTTCGCCATGCGACCGTCGTGACGCCGCATCAAGCGCCGCCAGCGACGACGATGCGGGTAGTGAGACTTCGTTCTCAGCCACTAGTACCTGTTAGCACGAGCAGGAAATCCAATCCACTGGAACTAATCACATGTGGGCCTCAAAGGATTTCTTGAAAGTTTGATGTCCACGTTCCTCTGCTTGGAGGGAACATAGATACCCTCATGCTTGTCATTGCTCTTTCGTCGCGTGTCTGAAGTCACTTTGGTCAGTCTGGAAAGGTACATTATACGAGGAATAATCGACGCACTCATACGACTTTGATTTATTGGCGAGAAACCCAGGTCATCAACGCCGTCGAGTTCTTGCATGGGCGCCAAAAGGTCGTCTCCATCCTGCATTGCCTGCAATGTAGCTTGGAGCGACGCAGAGGAATCCGACGCGGATAATCCTGCGGCAAGTTCCTTCTCAACTAGCGTCGATGCTAACTTTCGTTATAGTACAAAGACTAATACGGCGCGCGTGAAATTGCTCACATGGAGATTCTGATGACGGTGGTGATGTTGCGGCAGGAGCACACTTGACAGTCTTGGGCTGGTTCGTCCTGGTCTCAGACACATCGGGTGAACCACTAGCTTCCTTGGCTTTGATGAAGCAACACAAAGCCGCTAAGCATCAGTCGCGACAGCCGAATCAAAGGGCGTACCATTACGTAAACCACCATCGACGATAGTACTAGTAGCATGCTTGACAAGACTGGGGAGTTGCGACTTCCGTGCTGTTGGTAGCATCGTCTTGCGAGGCTTGACATGCACGGGGTCCTCCGAAGGCGACCCAGCACCCGGCTGGGTCTTCTTGCCGCTCACAATAGCGGGCTTGCCGCCAACACCTTGGGACTGACCAACACCAGGTTGGGACGTCGAGGTCGAGCTATTGCATGTCCAGTTCTCTTTACCACTACCACTTATCGTGCGTGCCATGGGGATCGGGGGTAATGGTATTGTGGGCATCCCAGGTGTCCGCTCAGCGCCAGGCTGAGTAATATTGGTACGAGTAGTGGTAAAAGCGAGGGGTTTCTTGGTAATTTCCGTGTTCTTGGCCGTCGTTTCCTCGGCTCTACCTATAGTAAATACTATCAATGGGCAATCTGGCGATCGAGGCAACACGGGGCGTACCATAGTTTGTGGGTACGACTGGTGATCTACACGACGAAGTCGAAACCGCGGGTACATCCTTAGCCGTACGACACGCTGGGCTTCGTGCAACGTCGGAAGGTGGCGGGCACAGTCTTTCTATTTCTGCGGGGAAGGCGTTACACCAGAAAGCACGTCTCAAGCAGACGATGATTACCTTTCTCCATTTCGCTGTCTTCTATCCGCTGAGCGACGCTAGCGAGAATTCGTGCCCTTCGGGCTTCCTTCGCAGCCTGACTGGCGGATGCGACGTTCGCGGGCAGGGCCACCACCTTGACCGCAACGAGGTCTTCCCGGACGGCGGCTAGCTCCGACTGCAAGAGGGCGATCTTGCGGGAGGCGTCGGCCTTGACACCGGTGACCCTCGCTCCATGGCATTCCAGCAATAGCTGCAGGTTCTTAATGGACTCGCGGAGACCCTCGAGCTTCTCGTTGGTCTTCCCGTCTTCTTTAAGTCTAGTAGTGAGCTCCTCGATCGTCCTCTTGCGCAACTCCACTTCTGCGTGGCGCGAGAACTCCAGACTGACAATGCGATCCTGCTGAGATACTACGCATTTCCGCAGATCATCGACTTGTAGCGCGAGCGCTTCGGTGTCCTGACCATGGTTCGGTGCGGGGGTCCACGTGCCCTCGACTGCGGTGATGCGATCTTTGAGAGAGACGACGTCTGATGCGATGATGGCCACCTGAACGACAAGCGCAGTAACCATCTTGTACAACCAGACGAATGCCGATTTCAGTTGTCCCAGGTTGAGGGTCGATACAGCTGGGCTGTCTACGTCGCTCCATTCAGCATCGGGGCTAGGCTCAGCGGCGTTGGGATGCTCGTGTACGTTATTCATAGTCGCCGACTTGGCGTCTGGTAAGTGAGACGTGACCGGGACCTGGTCGACACTGTTCGGAGTCGGTGTCTGAAGGAGACCGACACAGCGGCGCATTGCGCGCGCGAAGGCAGAGGAGCTTGATGGAGTAGTGTTATGGTGAGGGGCAGCCATGTGGAAAGGGAGACCGTAGTGAGAGCGGAATACGAAGGAGATTGAGGTCTGGAAGGAGCAAGAGAAGCGAGTGAAGGCGGGGGATGGATTGACTGGCCTTAAAAATGGCAGAGATTGGGGTTTGGACTGGGACTGACATTCAGTCTGAAACCCAATACCTATAACACGACCGGCTATGCAACGAGTGCGTCATCAGACGGCTGACAATATCAGTAGTGTTCAGTGGGATCAATGTCGGTGAACATCCAACGTTACCTCTCGGTTCTGATGGGAAGACCTGCAGAGAAGTGAGCATATAATGACCAGACGAATGCCTACAGATGGAATTCGTCATTTCATGACAGTGTCGCCTCACATACGATGGTCGATGAGAAAAGAGGGAACACGTGGAATACATAGGAGAAAAAAAGAACATGAAGATACATCTGATAGCCTACCAATGTCATGTACAGCTAACTTTGCGAAGGAAACTGTCCTCCTTGCTGCGCCTGCGCCATCGTTGTCCGCTGTACCATGCCAAACAAGGTCGTTGGTCAGCAAACAACCGATCTACACAAGAAAAAAACTCACCTGCATGAGTCTCAGTGCCTGATCCATCTGTTCCTGCGTGAAATGTTGGCCAGAGGGAACGACTGGTAGATAATGTGCCGTAATACTACTTGCCGGGCGGGGCATTGCACTCCCAGGAATCTGTGGCGATGGCATCGGCGGTTGTGGCTGCGCAGACGGGGGTCGCGGAGAGGCGGCTACACCAGCGTTTGAAGGCGTGACCACAGTTCGAGGGGGAGATGCTTGTTGTGCGACACCTATACCCGGCGAGGACGTCGCCGCCCGGGAATGGTACGGAGGCGAGAGGTGCGCACCGGCAGGAAGATTGCTAAGAGCGGCCTGAGGTGTGCCCTGTGCTTGCAGTTGAGCATGCACTTGTGCCTGAGACTGAGTAACGGCCGTGATTGCATTTGCACGCGCTTGCGCTGCCTGAAGTATTTGCTGTGGTGACATCCGCGCAGTTGCAGCCGACATTGGTGTTGGCATTCGTTGTTGTTGAGATATGTTGACTTGCGGAACCGCAGACTGGGCACGGATTTGGGGCACGGGCTGGACAGCTTGGGGAGCTGGTCGAGCGGTACTATTCCCAGTCTGCTGAGGTTGTTGCTGAGGTTGTTGTGGTTGTTGTGGTTGTTGCGGTTGTTGTGGTTGCTGCAGCTGCTGGGCAGACGTGGCTGCCGGAGCTGGTTGTTGCTGTGCAGCACGTAAGTGGACGACACAAGAATGAGGAATAAACAACCTGTGCACGCAATAACTGTTGTCTTGTGAGTTCCTCGTGCCTCCGTCGCGCCAGTACCATTTCTTGTTGATCCCTCGAATCCTTTTCGGCCTTCATCCGGCTAAGCTCGGCGGGTGTGAGCTTCGGCATCTTGTTATATTGGCCGTGCGTATCATGAACATTTGGAGGCTTCCTCTGGTTCACTGTATGTTTTTTAGTGATGGGTTTATCGACAGGTCATCAGAAGAAACGCACTGCTTGCAGCCTTCTGCGCTGCTTCCCTTTTCTTTGCAGTCTTTCTTATCGTCTCATACATAAGGGAGTGTCTTCGTCTCTTGATCGTATCCGAGCTCACAGCCACGCCCGTCGCCTGACCTTGTGTGACGTTGGTGCTTGCGAGGCGCCTCACGCCCCTTGTTGTCATCTGGACCTGTTGGGTCGACGTAGAAGGTGTGGCAGGCGGCGATGTCCCGTCCACCCCCACGGGAGAAGTTACGTCTGTATGACCAGGAATGCCACTCGGCTTCCCACCGAGCTTAAGGTTCCAGCGCTCAAAGCATTCCCAAGGCGTTCGCTTATCGATGGAGATCGTCACGCGTGCCGAGTTGAAAGAATCTGCTACAAGAATCCAATTCGAAGGGTACTTTTCGACAACGGACGCGAGGAGAGTGTCTTCTGCAGCGCTCCATGCGTGATCTAGCCGCTTTTTGTTGTCCTTCGGGGGATGGGGAACAAGAGAACCCCCCGTTTGTGGTTTTACGCCGTCGAAGAGTTCTTTAAGGGATAGGAACCAATTAGCCAAGACACGTTTACAACCATTGAATCAATGAAGCACCGACTCACCAGAAAGCTGCTCGTCAGTAATTTTACTGGATGAACTCTCCGCCTCTGTGACAGCCGGTTCCTCTGGAGGCAGCCACTTGCCGTTCTTCCACCGTCTCACTGGATGCAAAGGGCTAAGTAAAGTGGGCTTACACAACATGAACTTGCCCATGGGTGCTATCTTCGTATACCCAGAATCATCGACGCGTCTGTTGTCGTCCCGCTCCGACTTCTTATCGGACCTCTTCTTTGGCTCGGAAGGTGCAACATCAGGCATGCCAAGTACTTGAAGGTCAGGAAATAGATCGGACAGGTCGGGAGAGCGCGTAGCCTCTAGATCCAGAACGGATGGTAAAGCGTCTTCCGTAGTGAGATCTGAAAGTGCTTTGACGAGATCGAGATCGTCGTTGTCCAAGAACAATTTGCTGTTATCGGAGTATGCAATCCGCTCCCGGAGTGGTGCGTACAAGTTCGACTTCACCGTCGACTTCGTCGGGCTGGACGCAGCAAGGGTGCTACCTTGGGATTCAGAACTTGTTTGCGAACCAAGAACTGGATCGCCCGAGTCCGGTTTGAGCCCAGCGATATCAGCCACCTCGGTCTTCGTCGTCTGCGTGGCGCTAGCATCACCTTCTACAGCTTTATCACCTTCACCCTCTCCAGACCGAACGTCGTCGACGTCCATCGCATCTCCGTCCCTCTGCCACGCACCGCTCGCATTTCCCAGCGCCGACGAATCCTCCATGTCCTCCACTTTCGGCCTCAAGACGCCATCAGAACCCATACTCTGCCTCTGACTACTGTCTCCTGACTCGCCCGACCCCGATCTTGACCCACCCTCATCCAAGGCCTCTTCAAGGACATTTCTTGTCTCTAGAGCATCGACAACATCCCTTTGTTCCACTTCCCCCTCGTCATCCTCATCTCCGGACTCCTGGTCACTGTACGTATGCTCTTTGTCGCATCGTTCACCGGCGGCTCCGTCATTGTCCACTTCCATCTCTTGTCGCCGCTGTTGCTGTGACGGACCCGAGGAAGGATCGGTCGTACGTGGTCGCTTCCAGTGCATGCAGATGCCTTGCTTGACGCGTTCCGCACGAGTCTCGGCTTCGTGCCATTCCAGAACTGCAGTGGATATATGGAATGCAAGTGCGTACTTCCATTTGCGCTCTTCTCGAAAGTCGATGCGCATCCATTTCTGTAGCCAGTAGACAATGTAAGCCCTATTATAGTATAGTGAAAGCCCAGAACGCAAGAAAGAGGGCACGAATAAGGGCACGCACCATCTCGTCTAATAGATAATCCCAATGCGTCTTTGTCATCCCGCCCAAATTACGCTGCTTCTTTGGCTGCCTATAGCTCCACTTTGCGACATTTTCGAGTGATTCGACTCGTTCCAGCGTACGCATGAGCCTCAACTCCGTGATTGCTACCTGCACAAACACGCGAGCGTCTAAGAAACAGTCAAAATAGAAGAAGAAACAAGCATACACTCCAGTCTTTTGTGCTCAAACACTTGGTCGCCCTCGATACCTTTTTATAAATTGGATTTGAACGGATGATCGCGCCCCACTTGGTGAATCCAAGTGGTGCCCATTCCTCTTTACTTCCTTTGGTGTCAATCTTGTCTTTGTCTTTCTTTTTTTGTTTCGACGATTTACCCTTGCGCAGATGCTCTGGAGGTAGGGCTCTGAGAGGCGGAAGGTTGTAACTGGGATTGAAATGGTGATATTGAATCTCTGTTGTGAGAATCGGTTGTAGAGGCTCTTCAGGATTTTCGCCATCGGTATCTTCAAAACTAAAATCAGGTAACGGAGGGGCGGGAGATGTTGGTGTGGGGATGAGGAGAGAGGGTTGAATGGACACGACGTCAACCGCTGTGTGGATTATCATCGGACGCAGAGGTACTTCTTGAATAGGAGAAGGAGACGGGGGAGCAGCCATGACATCGACAGAGATTTCCTCACTCTTCGGGCGGATCTCCACAATTTCCACAGCTTTCTGAACCATTATGGGTGAAGATGACGGGAGCATCAACTGGAGAGACTCTTCGCGAACGTCTTCCATGGATTCCGAGGTATCGATCTCTGCCGGCTCGGTAACGGGTTGATCGCTGGCGTGCTGGGGAGGCTGCAGTGGTATAGGTGGAGACTGGGTCCGCGAAATGTGTTGTGACACAGCGGGACTGCGTTGTGACGGTGTTGAAGCAGGACAGGATGGAGGGCGAGGCGACGAAGGCACGCTGATACAGTGGTCTGAGGGTAACGTCTGTTCCTCGGCCTCTTCCTCCTCTTCCTCCTCCTCTGCCTCTTCCTCTGCCTCTTCCTCTGCCTCCTCTGCCTCCTCTGCCTCTTCCACCTCTTCCGCCGCCACTTCCTCTTGCACCTCCTGGGGTTGTTGGACGGACGGGGTGGATTGATGTGACGCGGGCTCGATTTCAATGACAGTTGCTATAGCATCATTAACCTCGGCTTCCTCATCCTCTTCTTTCTGCGCAGGTGACTTGGTCCGCGTAGGCGAAGCGGGCGGTTCAGACATCGGAGAGTCGAGATCAGGAGCTGGTGCCTCTGGTTCCTCTGTCACCTCCTCAGAGGGAAACGGGACTGAAAGCTCGTCATGCGATAGATTGGATATCATACCCGATTCTGGGCTGCGCGAATAAAGGTGCGGAAAGTATATCTCAGCATGCAGGACAACCGATTCAACGAGATAGAATGAAAGACGATGCTCACTTCTTGCCAAGGTCAAACTTGTCCATGAAGTGCCTCAAACCATCGTCCCCGTCGTCACTCTCAGGGCCGATTACATGCAATGTGAGGGGAATACCGACATTGTGTTTCTGCTGGATCATGTAGTACATCTCGCAGAGAAGCGCATTTCTCCGCTGTATGATCGCGCTACAGAGTCGTCAGAGGGAAGCATCGATAGAAACGATGAGGCTCACTCGAGTTGCGCGACGCGCTCTGCGACGAGCGACTCTGGAGACATGAGTCGAGGTTGCGTGTGAACCTCGCCCGAAAGCATAAATTGACCCGCTCGTCCGTGGAAGGACGAAAGTGAGGAACGAGGTCCTTTCGGGGGGTCGCTCGGCAGTAAGAGGGGGGTCGTCTTCGTCCCGGTTTGCGCTCTCACCACGCCATGTCGCTCTGCACCGCTGCCCGCGTCGTCCGGACGGTCTCCCGTTGCAGATGTATGTTTCTTTAACCTCTCTGCTCCGTCATACTCACACGTGTAACAAGGTCTGCATCAATCCAGCGCTCGTCGTGCCGTTACCAACTTTCAGATGCCGGCCATGTCGCCTACAATGACCGAGGGTGGTATCGCTTCCTGGAAGAAAAAGGATGGTGAATCTTTCTCCGCCGGTGACGTCCTACTTGAAATTGTGCGTCACACCGCGTAGACTCGCCGCTGTTTACTTGACCCCGCCAGGAAACGGACAAGGCGACTATCGACGTGGAGGCACCGGAGGACGGCGTCCTAGGCAAGATTTTGGTACGTCTCACGAAACATAATCTTGCTTACACGTATCCTTACATCTGCTCAGGTCCCAGATGGCACCAAGAATGTGTCCGTCGGAAGAGTGATTGCGCTTCTCGCAGAAGAGGGCGACGACATATCCAACCTCGAAGCGCCAAAGGAGAATCCTAAGCCAGTGTCCACCCCAAAGCTAGAGACACCCGCTGCAGCGCCTCCGTCATCAAGCCTCTGGCACTCTGAACCCGTTCAGGAGCCAAAGACGCATTCTCAACATCCAACACATTCAAAACATTTGATGCCATCTGTCGTCCGCTTACTCATTGAAGGTGGTGTCGCCAATGCAGAAGTCATCAAGGGGACTGGCGTTCGAGGCATGTTGACAAAGGGAGATGTCCTTGCTTACCTTGGGAGGGCCTCGAATCCCCTTGGTACCTACAAGCTTCCGCAGAAGGAGACAATGACACCTACAAAGACGGACGTCCCCGCAAAGGTATGACTCGCTTAATCGCTTTGAATATCTAGCTTAGCGTCATGTACTCCTAGCCTTTGGATGGTGACGCTATTCGACTACTTATCGTATCCGGGCTTGCAGCCAAATTAAAGCCAGTACATGGTAGGCCACTTTTCCTTGGTGTTGAAGAGGACACGTACTCATTCGCCTCAATAGCGCCATCAACACCAGCTACCTTCGACTCGATCATAGCCGACTACCTACCACCTATTCACGAAGCGCCTTCGTCGAACGAATCTATCCGACCGACATCCAAAAATAGCGCAACCGCATATTTAGACGGTCTATTCTAATAGCTTTGCCACTCTTCGATCACCTTGATACATACCTTAGAGTTTCATCCAAACATTCATTCTACTGGACAACAATTCAAACAGCCTCGTCGTCCAACGGCATACACTAGGAAAACACATGAGACTGCATTTCCTGAAGCAATGTTGCACACACCCTGAACTCCATAAATGAATCAGACGACCCTCCTCCCTTCGCCTTTGGGACAGGAACCAAGAATTGCAAACTGAGTAATCCTTCTGCTTCAATCCTTAAGGAAGTCTTTGTTGAGCTTTGAAGTGCACGGATAGTGTGCGAGATGTGGGCAAAGCGATAGCTAGACGAAGCGATCCGCCATCATCCCAGAGTAAAACGCGCAAAATGCAAATGAGAAGCTTACGTGACCGATACGGGCCGCGAGCATTCAAACGTCTCCAATACTTCCCGATCATTTGGGTAATCCATCTGTATACTCCCAATGTCAGGGTGGGGCTACCCGTCATGCATCACCAAGAAAAGGGGGAAATACTACCGGTAGAGAGCGGTTAAATAAGGCAAAGGTCACGTACCTCAGTGCTCCCGAAATCCCCAGACGCTTTGATACGAAAGAGAGGCTTAGGGGCTCCTGTCGCTCCTGCGGTGCTCCCCTTTCGGTGTACCGCACTTCTTGCAACGTCCGCGGCCGGGTTGCTGATAAAAGCAATTTTCTCACAGGAAGGGTCGAGTTCAGACAATGCGTCTCGGAGCCACAATGAAGACTGTACGTCGATGCATGTGGTGGGTGGATCAAGATCAAAAATGCAATGATGAATCAGCTCAAAAGTTTTGCCTCGGAGATGCATGCACGCCGAAACATGATGCTGACCTTGAATATTATTTTGAGCACACTACGTCATTCAACGAGTGAACCAGGGAACAAATGGAAGAAAGAAAATATGTGCGTATGGTTAGTCATGCGGTACGCACGAACAACACAGTGAACACTCGCGTTTGATCGGCGTCAAAGGGAAGTTCTATGTTGGGCTCTGGGTCAAACGTCGTGATCTCGCACGTGGTTGTGGGTCCTGAAGAATCCTCGGCGCTATTAACATGGAGAATCAGTGGATTCGCTACTCCAAAATCCGTAAACGGACGGAACCGCGACGAGTGAATGGGAGCTCGGTATAAGAGGGAGAGGGATAGATGGGAAGGACGAAAGGCGAAGCAAAACACTGACAGTAATAGCGTCAACGGATGGCCAGATCCGGCATACGAAAGTCGCATGCTAGTCTTTTTCTCATTTCCTGCCGCAAAAAAGTGCTCAAGTCCATGTGTTGCACTAGTTTGCTGTCGCGCGCTGGATTGCGCTGCACGACCTTTTCCTTTGGCATCGATGCGCTCTTCGTCTGATACATCGCCCTCCTTGCGCCATCTCCTTGGCTTGGGACCGCTCGAGTGGGATGTCATGGTCGCGGTGCCAAAGATGCCAAGGCACTCGATGAGCGTGGTGAGAGGTACCTCAAACGTCGTCGAGTCTCCATCACGGTCAGGTGTCTGCTGTGAGTTTGTGGGGCGAGCGTGGTCGGGTGAATAACTCCATTCGTCAAAGTGATCACGATAAATGTAGGAGGTTGCTGTGGAAGTCCGGTGACCGCGGGGTCGATCGGAAAGACAACTGAATGAATAAGAGGGATGAATGCAACCGTGCAGCAGCACGGCGGTTGGCTGGTCGGAACACGTACCAAGCAAGCAACGCGCCTCTTCCACGGTAACTACCATGCCCAATGCGGTGTCGGCGGTGAGGGTAACGCACGCACGCTGATCCAACGGGCGATGGCGAAGTTCATGCTAGTACTCGACATGCCCACTGATCGGGCAAAGGACTCACGTTCGAAAAGTTGATCCCCTTCAAGAGTGCCGCGAAGAATCTCACGTCGCGGACCGATGCGGTGAGGACCTGTGTGAACAATCGTTAACCAGGGACGCTGGTGATTGGGCCGCGCAAGCCTGTACCGTATTTGCTTCCCCGTGCTGGCTCTGCGAGGCAGCCAGCTGCGACATGGCGCACGTAGACTTCCAAGAGGGGGAACCCGGCACGCGAATGTCACACCACGTGAACGTGACCAATGCAATGATCCTGTCGCGCGGAACAATCTTCTCTCAAGATCAACTCGGACCATTGGTTCGAGTTTGGATGCTTCAGGCGACGTAAAACACGTCCACGCGGTGCCTCCGGATACCTCCTGGAACCTCGACATCGGCCAGCTCGACGGAGGTCAAGTTTGGTTCGGGAGTAATTTCAGTCGGTGGGAACTCCGGTCCTCGGGCGCCGACTGGCCATCAGCGTGCCTTGTTCTTGCCCGCTCTCATGCGCTTCACAATTTCGAACCAGACGCGCGACGGCCTCTTCTGTCAGTTTGGGAAGGCTACACAGACGGGGGATGCCCTTTTCATCCCCCCATTCTCCTACAGCCCCCGATTCTCTCTCAAGTGCACATCCGTCCAGTTCTCGAGATGCTTTCCAGGCACAAGCCCCAAAGAACCTCCCATGATCACCGAAAAAAGCACGAATTCGATGACAATCAAACTTACGATGCCACCCGGAAGAACCTGGCAGCGGGTTGTAGTGCAAGGTGACTCCCCTTGGATCATATATCGCAATCGGGTGTGGAGCGTCGTGTATAGGAGCTATACCCAGGGTTACTAATTTTCATGCCCAATTAGATATCCCGCAAACACCACCTATTGCTTGTGTTTCCCTACAGAGATACCTCGTGCTTCCTTGCAAGTATCCCGAATTCGGTGCCCCTTTCGTCATTAATGCTTCCGGGTCAGTCTGTTTCGTGCTACCCGAGATTGTTTCTCTAATTCAGACGTAGGCACGCACGAAACAATGGCGTTCTATGGTTGGCCCATTTCGCAATGCCAATATAGATCTCTGGACGCCCAGCTGCATGCGGGGATTCGCGTAATTGACATTCGGCTCTCCATCATAGACGGTCGGCTGATCTCATACCATGGAATATTCCCCGAAGTTACACCATTCGCGGCCATACTCGTCACCCTGCATGATTTTCTTACATCGCCCCCCACGGCGAGTGAAACGGTCGTAGTATCGATCAAACAAGAAGACCGGGACACAAAACGGTTTCCTTGTTTGGTTCTGGAAGAAATCGTGGCGTCGCCTGGCGGACTGCAGATGTGGTTCCTTGAAAACCGAATACCCACTCTCGGAGAAGTCCGAGGCAAAGCTGTCATGTTCAGTCGCTTTGATGGTGACGGGTGGCTGAATGATGCTAATGGGATCAATCCGCCATTTTGGCCGGATAGTGCGAAGGAAGGTTTTCAGTGGGAATGTGACGGGACCCTGATCCGAACCCAGGACTGGTGAGTTCACACGTTAATGCCTCCCCCCGGACCTAGGTTTTTGGCCTCACCTCTTGCAAACACATGGCACTTCTGCTACCTAGTACTTACTGAGAGTGGAATAGGTATGGTGTCCCGTCGTTTCTATCCATAGCCGAAAAGACCTCGCTGGCCACGAACATCCTCATCCCACCCTCTGACACTCCAATTCCAACCCTTTCGATCTCCTTCACATCAGCATCGTCGATACCTTTCGCCTTACCTCCTTTAATCGCCCGCGGATTTGGGTGGCCACAATGGGGCCTTGGGTTCGAGGGTGTGAACGCACGGGTGGGGAGATGGTTATTGGGCCAGCTGAGCTCGGGCGATGTAATCTACCGACGTAAGTCTACCGATCATCAATATGAGTGACGCTTTCTGATATGGAAGGCAGACGACGCTAAGTTGGCTACGCGGGCAGATCCAGGTCCGCGGATTAGAGGATGGGTGTTGATGGATTACTACGAGGATCCTGTCAGTGCAGGGGTTGTTCCACTGATCGTGGAGTGCAATTTCAGGGGGAGAATGGAAGGAGAAGGTGGTAATCTCACCCAGTAAACGCTTCAGGTAAGAATCGTCGGGTCCGTTCAGTCGATGGTCGTACGGTGGATCACGGTGGATCTTATGGGTTGGAAATTACGAAAGTGGAAGAATACGGGGTAAGTCCTGTGACCGCCCCTCGGCGTATACATGATTGGACCATGTTGTTTACTTTCACGGACGATCTGAAACAAGCTCCCCTACTTGTCACGGCGAATTTGCTGTGAGCTAGTCATGTGATTTGACATTACTCACGTGATTCAGGTTCCGACTGGCAATGCGCACATGAGTCGGCGGATACCGATATCCTCAGGAAAGCGTGGTCGTTTTCAATTCCATCGAGAGCGTTCCGCTCACGCGAGCAAAGGCTCATACCCGCCTAGCTTGCGTTGAGGGCGTGCCTGGCCCTATTCTCCGGGAGTCGGAATGGGGAACGGACTCTGTATTCGGACGATTTGTACGAAACATGTCTTGCTGTGAAGGACTTCGAATGGCATGCCACGAGAACCAGACATAGCTCCAGCTAATAAGTACGTTACTTGCACCAGCCGGAAACGTGTCAGGGGCCACTTGGTCGTCTGAACCTTCTTGAGCGGAGGACCCGCATCTCCAACGCCACACTGACGGATTGAGAAGGTCGACATACAGTGATTATGTTTGATGACTCCGCGCCCGCAAGATAATCCTGTCCTGCACGCTGGCGCCGCGGAAGAGAACGGGTCAGATCGAAAGAAACAGGGTCCATTTTGGGCAGTGATAATTTACAGCTGCCTCGTTGCACCATCCAGCCGCGTCCCTATCGTCATTCGGCAATTTCGCCGCAGCCCTCAGCCTTGCGGTCTCCTGTACGTTTAAATACCAACCAACCTCGCCAGGCAATGATCCAATTAACCCTTCCTTCCAACTTTCCTCAATCCGCATCCACAGCTTCCCCGGCGCCCTCAGTTCCTTCTCCTATCGCTGCTCCTCCTGCTGGACACTCCCCTGTTCTAAAAGAACAGCTCGAACTAATCATGGTTGCTCCATCCGAGTCACGCGCAGTCGCTGTATACTGTGCTGCCTCCATCGGCCACCAAAAGGCTTACCAGCAGTCCGCGCTGTGTAAGTCGTCGATCACCCTTTTCATCATCACACTTTAATTCTCTTGCCGTCGCGTGACTCGACAATGTGTCCGTCGCAGCCATCGCACACGCGCTCGTAGCAGCGAACCGTCCCCTCGTATACGGAGGCGGCAACAGTGGCATCATGGGCGTCGTGTCCGGTGCCGTTGCCAACTTGCATGGCGGTAAAGTTACAGGGATCATCCCCTACGCGATCCACGCCGCTGGCGGCGAGAAGGATAAAGGTCACGGCAGACCGAAATCCGACGCGGTCGCTCAGCTGTTGGACGAAAAGCGGAGAGGCGAGGTACGTACCTGGACTCAGGGATCATCTCTTCAGCATGCTGACCACCTTTCCCCCGAACAGGTTGAAACCGTGAGTATCATCTCACACTCGCTTGTGCCACATGTGCAGCACGCACATTCCTGTGTCTGCTGCATTGACGAGTACGTCGTTCGCTAACATGCACTGCCGTGACCCACTAGATCGTCGTCAACTCCATGCATGAACGTAAAATTGAAATGGCAAAACGTTCAGGCGCGTTCATTGGACTGCCTGGTGGGTTTGGCACATTCGAAGAAGTACGCACCGCTCCATGCGTACATACATACCCCCACTGACGGAGCGTGACTCATCGGTCAGATCCTGGAAGTCATCACTTGGAACCAGCTTAATATCCACAATAAACGTAAGGGGTACCTTAATGTTCTCATACCGATCGTCTCACACTTTTCACGTTCCGCGCAACGTCCGACTCAAATAAACGACAATAGCCGTCATTCTCATCAACGTCTACTCATATTATGGCCCGCTCCGTGATATGATCCGGAACGGCGTTCGGGAGGGCTTCATCCGGCCCGAGAATGAAAAACTCGTTGTGTTTGTCGATGGGCCGGCGGACCACGCAGCACACGAGACCTTTGATTGGGGTCGGGCAGCAGTGGACGCAATCGATGCGTGGGAACACGACAAGGTGTCCACTCTCCCGTTCTACTGGACCAAGGACGAAGACAGCAGTGACATGACACATGTCGACACCAAGATCAACAGTGTCCCGATCGAGAAATCAAAGGTGGAGCACATCGAGACAACAATCCCTGGATTAAGCGCCCTGCCTGGCTTGAAGCTTTCGCACGGGTGGTTCAAGCGAGTGTGGCATGTGCGTTCGCGGTCAGCAAGGGTCTGATTTATTATTCTTAAATGCAGTGGAGAGTTTTGAGTCACGTCGATCGTGGTGTATTGGATACCTGCCCCTTTACGGGCACGATCTTTACATGCTATTTTACCCAAATGGACCTTATGTCTTCATTTCTTGGTTTTCACATGTACTACGAGATGCAAATATATGATCTCCATGCTTTGTACAATTGCCCAAGATCTATCGAGACTGTTGGGCCGGTGGCTTGCCGGAGGATGGGTTGATCTTGCGGGTGGCATCCATGAAGGTGTTCACTTCCTCCTCTGAAATCTTTGCCTTTCTCTGCGTCATTCACAATTGTCAAGCCGACGCATCTGAACAAGGACCAGGAGACCCCCACCTCTTGGAAGTCCTTGACGAATGACTGAAGCACCTGTATGCACCTCGCTTTCAATTGTCCAGTGAGCAACCGGCCGGCGCGATAATCCTAGTGACATCCCATCAGTTCAACAACCCAGGTCCGCCCAGGCGGGCTCAAGCTCACCTCGCCAATCGTCCTTAGCTCCTCGTCGTCTTCCAAAAAGAAGCCCAGATACTGGTACGCAACGTCCACTTCCGTGTTGCCTCCGTACTTCCTGTGTTCCTCCTCCGTCTCCCGCCCGCCCGAGAACCCGTGTCTATTGATCTTGTTTTTGATCTGGTTCGGGGTATCGCTCATGAATATGCTCGAGTTTGGATCCGAGGCGCTCATCTTCGTTTGGGGTCCTTGGAGGGCAGGGAAGAATCGCGAGTGGATGAGTGCCGGTTTGGGGTACTTGAGTTTTTGGGCGACGTCTCGCGTTAGTCGAAAGTACGGGTCCTGGTCGATCGCGCATGGAATGAGGGAGGGGATGTTGCTCGCTTCACCAAAGATTTGAGGGAAGGAGTTGGAAAACGAGGGTGCAGCTTGGATGGAGCAAAAGTGTACCTTCCCAATGTTATCTCTGAGGCAACGACGCCTCTCAGCCTCCAAATCTAAAGGGCGGCAAGTAATCCAGACTTACGAATCAGTGAAACCAAACGTGGCCTTTGATTGATTGTAGGATATCTGACGCGAGATCTTCACTACGTTGTGATAGAAAGCAC
>JBBPTU010000166.1:0-36743 GCA_038094295.1 Tylopilus aff. beelii
CACACTGGCTGTGGGCCGAGGAACGAGGCCTACAGCCAGTGTGAGATTGAAAACACCCATGGTCATACTCACCAAATCTCTTGGACTGCGGACCCAGCATTGCACCATATAATAGCATTTTGATGGGCCGAAGGCCCAGCACTGCACTCATCTATCATTTTGATGGGCCAAAGGCCCAGCACCGCGCTCATTTAGCTCGTTGGTTACTCACTGTGGACTCCAGTCCTAGCCCTTAGAAGCGACCTGAGTCGTCCTATCAAGTGACTAGTCCGCTCTCTTCCATTTTTGCCTTTTATTATCTTTTGCTTTGACTTTTTGGAGGACCACACAGGTGGCCTCCAAGTGCACATTGCAATATGCATCACTTCACTGACAACCAGCCCTTGTGCTTCCTCCAGAGATGGAGGAAGTTGAGGAGGTCGAGTGTGTTCCTGACCATGGGGGTAATTGTTCTCAGGTTCAACCTGCACTATCTGATACAGCAGGAAGAGTTCTTCCATTGAATTGTACAGATAAACAGGGCCCATGATACCTCTATCCATCCTGATTGTGGAGGTGGAGAACCTTTGGACAGGAGTAGGAGGTCCATGCCTCAGAGTCAGGTTGGTGATGGCAGTAGCAAGTGCTTCACCTTGATATGCTTAGAGGTTATTCTCTACTTGGATGAAGAGGGTCCTGATGCCACTCTTTGATTCAGTGGCATTGCCTAAGTAAGACCACAACTCTGTGGAGGTTCTCATTTCCAGAGAACTCTGGGAAAATGGTCCCCTACATTGTTTCAAGAGAGGGAGGAGACTGAGTGATTGGGACAGTGTTGTCCATGGTGATGTCCTCATATAAAAGAACAAAATTGGTGGGTACTCAGGGAACTTCCTTCCCTTTCCCCTTGATCAGAGCAGATTCATAAGCAGGATCTGCCTGCAGGAAGATGACTGTAGTGAGAGTAGGAGGGAGGATGACAGCAGTGGGCTCCCTCCCCCTGAAGGAAATTGCAGAAGCCCTCATGGTAGAAGGTCCGGCCATTAGCTGGTCTTTGTCCATGCAGATGCCAAGAGTGATTAGATGAGCCCATTCAAGTTGATAGGATAGGGCTCATTGTGAATAGATGAAGTTGTGGTGATGGATGAGACAGTTGTATCTAAGATCTTGCATGCTTTGTTGTGTTGAGCATGAAAATGCTCACATTTGCTTTGAAGATGTGCAATGTGTCATTGGGGAGAGTTATACATTTCACATTTTGCTATTTCAGCCACATGGTCAGTGAGCATCTTGAGTGCCTCTCCAAAATTGATTGGTGTTGACACCAACCCCATGGCAATGTGCTGAGCCTACTCACTGCACAAGGAGCAGTGTGCTCCATGCTCAAGCATGGGGAGGTGTGGGTGGACAGTCCATGAATCTCAATGTTTGTGACACTTATTGTGTCAACAACTGTTGCATGGAGGTGGAATGGTGGTTCTAATGTAATACCATGTGGACTTTGATTAATGAGGCAAGACACATGAAAGTGGAAATGATTGTCCACCAAGTCTATCTAGGATTACCTAATCCATGAGAAGCTATACCTTTTCTTGTCACATTTTCTAATTTTTTATTTAATTTGCTTTTCTTTGGTCATTTTTGCTTGCTGAATTCATCTAAGTCCATTGATTGGTTGATTGTGGCCTAGATGCCCTTGTCATGCACTGCAACCTTTATATGCCTGGTTGTACTTCCATGCTTATTAGATAGTTGGTGCACTCTGTGCACACCTTGTAGCTTGAGTTATTGATTGAGGGCTTCAGATTCCTCAAAATTGGAGCATGGCTCCCATGCTGAATTACCAAGATTCCAGTGAACCAGGAACTCTACAGAGTTCTTATTCCATTGATGAGTGATGATCTTATCTACGAGCCATTCCTTGTTGTTGGTTGATCCGATGTCATAGAATGCTCATGCATCCCTCTTAGGGAATAGTGAATAGTGCATCATTGTTCAGCTCAAACTTGCATAGCAACCCTACATGAAACTTGGAGTGTACACACCTCTTCTGCATTATTTCTGGTAACTCCAGAGTATAGGTGTCTGTGGCACTGTTCTTCAACAGGACATTCATTGGTTTGATGTACTAAGGTAGAAGCTTATGAGCTTGACCCTTTGGCATTGTCAGGTTTTGCATGGAGAGATAGCCTCTCTCCTCTACTTCAAAGGTGTCTCCTACCTTCTGTTTACAATTTGCTTGATGCATCTGAGTTACTCAACTCTCAATAATGGTGTGTCATGGGCCATCCCTAGATTTTCTTTCACTCATTGTGTGAAGGCTTTCATGCCTGGAGCTATGGAGGCACTGTCCTCCTTGATTCTTTCCATCAGTAGGCAGATAACCATAGTTCAATTCAAATGGGGTAAACCTGGTAGAGCTACTTATGCTCCAGTTGATGGTGAATTTGACCATCAGCCATTTACTAGACCAATGCTTTTTGTCGTGTTGCACCATTGCTTATAGTATCTATACTACATTTTGAATAGAATGCTCCAAAGCACCATCTGTTGGAGGGTGGAATGCAGTAGACATCAGGAGTTTGACTCCTATCATACAGTGCAGCTCACACTCAAACTTAGACAAAAATTTGGCATCACAATTGGAAACTATGATTTCTGGGAGGCCATCTAGTCTTACTACCTCCTGCATGAACTTGCAGGCACAGTCAGACACTCAAATGTAGGTATCAAGTGTATCATAGATGTTAGATGGCACAGGACTACCCAAAGATAGTCATGTCCATCACTCAGTGGGAAAGGCCCCACAAAGTCCATGGCTATGAATTCCCAAGGTCACTTGTGCACAGATAAACTTGCAGCAGTCCTTTAGGACATTGGATATTGGCTTTTGTTGTCTGGCAGGTCAGATAAGTTTGACAGAACTTGTTGACTTCTTCTTGGCCAAGTTTTGACCACCAATTGTTGGATTTGGTGATTACGCTCTCATTGTCTCTTCATTGCTCCAATTCCTTCCTAACCATTCCCATTCGATTCCCCATGTTCACTTTACCCATTCTTAACTTTTGCCAGTCATTCTAGGCCATTGTGATGCTTCTACCCATACAGGACACACACTTGTAGTGTTGTGTTCACATTGTGGCACACCTGTTTACATTTGTTGTAGCTGAGGCGTACTTACTCTTGGAGCCCACATTGTTTCCTCTTTGGTTACTCACTGTGCTAGGGCACTTTGACACCCAAAGGACAGCGGACTACATATGCAGATGGTATTGGTGATAAAAGGTGAAAATGGAAGAGAGCAGACTAGCCACTTGATAGGACGATGACTCAGGACGCTTCTAGGGGCTAGGACTGGAGTCCACAGTGAGTAACAAATGTATTAGAGGGTGGTAAATGAAGATACAGACCTGGAGTCCACCTTGTGTGCTTGATTGATTACTACAGTGATCACATTATTGCCCTTGAATTTTGCATAAGGGAGGTAAAGTACCTCCTCTTTCCCTTGATTATTTGTGTATATGAGGCCTTGTCTCTTCTTGAACTGCAAGAAATGCTTGTGGTGCTCTAGCACCTTTGCAAATATCCTTTTGCTTTTATACCCTTTCTGGATGGCATTTAGGAACACTGGATCATCACCATATGTAACCAGTGTGGCTTTGGATGCCTCAGCAAGTTCAAGAATTGTAGAATTCTTCTTTGCATTAGTGTGAGGAGGTTCCTCAGTTGTCCTTTCAGCAGCTGAGGCCGTCTCACTTGCCTCTTCAGCCCACATTTCCCATTTTTCAGCCGATTGTTGGCTTTTCTGGGAACCATCAGGTTTCTTTACATGGAGTGCTCTAAGCTCTATCTATCCATCATGGAGAAGATCATCCCATTTTGGGTCTAGGTAGACATCCACATTGGCCCAATCAATTTCTTCATTGGAGGCTTCTTCTCCTTCTTAATTGTCATAGTATCACAATAGGCAATTCTCACTTGCCTCTTTGGCCTGCATTTCCCATTTCTCAGCCAATTGTTGGCTTTTCCAGGGACAATCAGCTTCCTTTATCTGGAGTGCTCTAAGCTCCATCTATCTGTTATGGGGACAATCATCTTCTTTTGGGTCGGGACAGACATCCACATTGGCCCAATTGATTTCTTCATTGGAGGCTTCTTCTCCTCCTTCATTGTCATAGTATCATGATAGGCAATCTGCCATGCAATTCTCTGGTCCCTTGGCATACACTATGTCAGTGTTGAATTTCAACATGTAGTTAATCCATCAAACTTGTCTGCTTGACAATTTCCTCTGGGTTTTTAGATAACCCAGTGCCTCATGATTGGTTATGATTGTGAATTTGAATCTGAGGAGTTTATCCTCCCACTTAAGTAACGCCTCAATAATCACAAGAGTTTCTCACTTGAACATCTTGTATTTTGCTCTAGCCATGTCCATTCAGATTTGGACCTGATCAGGGAACAGTATAATATCCTTGACGATATTATCATTTTCTTTATCTATTTTCCTTGCATTGCTTTCCTTTCTTCTTTCACATCGATCCTATCTTATCTTGTACACTGCCATATGGACTCTTTAGAAGTGTGTCACTGCCCTGCGTAGTCCGCAGTATGTTCTTCTTTCATTTCCGCTCACATTGCCTCTGGGTGGAGCTTGTAGTATCTATCCTTCTCTGAACACTTTCCCTCTTCCTGATATATCTCTTCCTATAGCAGTAGTTTCCCATCCCCTCATAGTTACGTATAAAAGCGCCACTATCAGCGCCCATGTACTCTAGTTAGATCTATGCAATCTATAGTGTAACTTACTCATGCCGCTCCTTGAGCGAGACCCTTGACTCTGGCTCGTAATCACCATACTTGCATTGTAGTCACCTTGACCTTCACGTACTCCCTCAGAATCTTCTTCTACCTGCACCACCACTTTCTGAAAACAGTCCAGATGACTGGTGACCTTATGGAGATCAGCTTTGCTTCGAAGCTGCTGAGTTTATGTTCAAATGGGCAGAAATGTCCTCTGGTAATATCAACAAACTTTGCAACTTATGGGGCTACTCTCTGAATAGCAGAATGACTGGCACTTGTCCACCATATGTGAATCATAAAGAACTTCATGTGACCATTGACACTACAACACTCAATGATGTTCCATGGTACAGCTTCAAGCTATGGTACAGTGGACAGTGCCCATCAAGAATGCCTCCTCCCTGGATGACTGAAATTTATGATTTTTTCTATCATCCACTGGATCTTCTAGCCAATGATATACTATCAAATGTCAAGTTTGATGGTAAATTTGACAATGTCCCATACTGTAACATCACTTCTTTAGACAAGTTCTGGCATTATGAGAACTTCATGGCTGGAGATTTGGCATGGAAGCAAGCAGTAAGATCTGGTGTTATTATCTATATACTTAGTACCTACTAACCCTGCCGACTTGGAGTAGGACATAATCACTCAAGATCCAAGTAACTGTGGTACTACTTTTGTGCCAATCCTATTAGATAGCAATAAAACAACAGTATCAGTGGAAACTGGCCAGCAGGAGTACTGGCCAGTGTATATCTCCATTAGGAACATACATAACACTGTGTGTCAGGCCCACTACAATGCTGTTGAACTCTTGGCATTCCTGGTCATCCTGAAGGGTATGTAACCTAACTGCTTGTAATGTTCAAGTTATATATATATAAGACTAACTTGATACAGTGTCAAAGAAATACAAGGATGATCCTGTATTTCAAACATTCAAGGAACAGCTTTTCCATGCGGCAATGTCTAAGATCCTGTCACCTCTGAAAGTTGGTCTGACAATACCACAACTACTGCGCTGCCCCAACTCTTGCTTCCACTGCATCATCTTCAGAATAGGACCCTACATTGCCAATTATCCTGAACAGGTACTGATTTCAGGTATTGTTCAAAATTGGTGTGGACAGTAGATACACAGTTGTCTCTATAGCAACTTGGGTACTAATTTTTCTTTCAAAGGTGCATTGCCATTTCTACAGACCTTTATGCAGGGGGGGCACCACCCACAGCAGTGCTGATGAGGGCAATTATTGAAGAGACCACTGCCACCAAGGCATGGGAAGAGTGGGGTGTTGATGTAAATGTTGTCATATGTTGATTTTATAAGTTTCTAGTTTTACTTTGTACTACTCAACCTTTACTCAGTCATTCACCTTTCACTTCCCCCATGCTGACATTTATCAGCTTATCACTCCAGATATCCTTCACCAGTTGATGAAGGGTACATTTAAGGATGACCTCATTGAACGGGTCAAGAAATACTTAGAGTGAGTGTATAGCAAGGCTGGTGCAAAAGACCACTTGGTAGATATTGATTGCTGGTGCACAATGGTTCACATTGTTGATTATCAAGCTGATCTTCCATTGAATAACCGATACAGTATCACCATTGTTTCACCCTTTCCTGGACTAAGAAGATTTTCAGATGGTTGGGGGCTTCAGCCAGTGGACTGGAAATGACTCAAAAGCCTTGATGAAGGTAAGTTTACTCATTCCACCAGTGTTTCCTTCTTCCCACTTTTAATTACTATAGGTCTACCTGCTATTGAGGGACATGTGGCCCCAGATATCATGCAGACACTGCATGCCTTTCTGAAATTCTGCTACATTGTCTATCATAGTGTAATTACTATGAAGACACTGGAACAACTTGGTAATGCATTCATGTGGTTCCATTGACATTGTGAAATTTTTCATGAAGTTGGTGTTTGTCCTGATGGCTTTTCCATCCCATGTCAACACTCCCTTGTCCATTATACTTCAATGATCTGACTCTTTGGTGCACTGAATGGTCTCTCTACATCAATCACAGAATCAAAGCACATTATTGCAGTCAAAAAACCCTGGCACCAATCAAACAAGCCCAACGCACTTGATCAGATCCTGCAAATAAATTTGTGCATGCAGGATGCTGAAACCATTATTGCTGGAACTCGCTGATAGTATGTAGCAGCACACTCTTTGATTCCTGTTAGTTGACTAAGATTTTTTTAAAGACTCAACTGGTGTCTTTGAGTCAAATGCAGCTCTGTGCACTCAGCATCCCCAAGCTTCACTTGGCCTGGATGAAGATGACCATGCTGGTGTGGTGCATGAGTTCCTCAGATTTGCTCACTCTGATGTCAAGCTTGCTCAGATTGTGGGTGTGTTCAATAGGTTATGGTCTTGCAGAGGAGTTCAGTAACCTGAGCATTCCTGTACTTGTTGGTGAATTCCTGTCCTAACAACTCAAATCAAATCCTGCCTTCTTTGCTCCTGCTTCTTTGGACCACCTAAAGTAAAGGTTTACCACTCTGCATCTGTGACTTTTGTCACACCAAGTGATACCTGCAGTATCCATGGTCTATGCCATGAACAAATTTGTGCCAACCCTTCCTGGTATGGAATGCCAAGGTATGGCTGTGTTGTCATCAATACAGATGATACCTCTGGTGGGTGTTGAGTATGGAAGTCACTTGTGTCTTCTGTTTTTTCTTGTTTACCTACACCAACAGCACTATGTCACAAAAATCCTTGGGCCATGCCAAGTGCTTATAATCTATTAGCATGGCCCTTTTCCACTGGATGCCTGTTCATGCATTATAATGACACACAATTACATGATCATGTCATTCCCATGCTTGTGTGCTACATTATCATTGCCTTATAAAGGATTGTGGTATAAGTCTCAAAAATCTCACTGCCAATCCATTCTAAGGCATGATAAGTCATTGTCATGCCCACCACCTCCATTGACATGCTATTGTATTGGTTGTCATCAGTCATCATTCTGGAAGAACAAATTCAAATTCAACAGAAACAACTACAGGCCATTACAGGACTGTACTATTGACCATTCATAGCTATGTGGGCAGAGGGTAGTGCTGCAATACTAGCTCATCCATTGAATAGACTGGTTGTTGATACATAAGAATTCACATATGTACCACTTGAGATGACAAGCCAAGAATGGCATTGCACTAGGACTGGTCTCAGACTGAGGAGGGGGTTTCACAATGATACATGGTGCAGGGGATAGAATGGTTGACTCCCATACATGATATGCGGATAGCCAGGGTGACAGAGGAGATAAAGAGGCCAGGCTAGAAAGATAATTCAAACAGAGAGCAATGCAGGATTTTGAATCTGAACCTATGACAAATCAGTCTAGTGCCAACACAAAAAAGATGACTGTAAGGGGGGTTAGCATTATAGTTAGTAAGACATAAAATCAATGCATGTTTAAACACCTCATGTATTCCACAATATCAGGATCCAGGTCCCATTTATCATGCCAAACAATTCCCATTGGCATTACAATCATGAGCTATTGAGCTACTTGTAGGAACTTGAAGGTACATGTTACAGTTGCTCAAAAAAGTGTCCCAATGTTGGGCCATTTTGGAGTAATTGATTGATTGCCAGAGATGAGCAACAAATAAGATCAAGGAATTGCAGCATGGAAGGAGGCACCTGCCATTGGCATTCTAATGTCGCTTGGATCACGTGATTCAGTTGTCATGCCACAAAGATATGGCTATTTTAAAATGACATGTCATTGGGACACTTATTTGAGCATCATATTGTCATTCATTATTTAGTCAATAACATAAGATTTTGACAGCTTCTGATGAATGTTATGTACTGCCCCTGGTTACCTATGTACATGACATAATTCTCAGCTAGGAGGATAGAGGCAGTGATCAAAGCCAAAGGAGGGTACACTAAGTACTAAATGTCTAGAATTGAAATGATGCTCAAATAAGTGTCCCAATGACATGTCATTTTAAAATAGCCATATCTTTGTGGCATGACAACCGAATCATGTGATCAAAGCGGTATTAGAATACCAATGGCAGGTGCCTCCTTCCATTCTGCAATTGTTTGATCTTATTTGTTGCTCATCTCTGGCAATCAATCAATCACTCCAAAATGGCCCAATATTGGAACATTTTTTTGAGCCACTGTATACCAATTAGTAAATGTACATATAGATGTCACCATAGTATGCCAGGATTAACAATAATGAGCCATTATCAGTACTATGGATTCATACAAAGATACATGTCACCATCCAAGTGTTCAAACACAAAGTACTCACCATCCTTGGCAGGGTCAGGGGCCAGCACTGCTCCACAGATAATGGAGATGATAGGGATAATGATTGAAGACAACTGAGAGGGGGCTTTGATCTGATGAAGGTGGAGGGTGTGGTCCTTGTGACTACCAGCAGCACATGTCCAGGGTTTCTCTGTAAAGCAATGTACTAATGCAAAAACAAAAAAAAAGAGCTGAATGAATGCCACCTCTGCATCTGTTAGCCAAATAAGTGCACAATCATACCAAGGGGTACTATGAAATTCTGGGTTGCAACAGAGATGGTCTGTGCAAAGCTGCCAGTCCATGACACTCTTGTAATTTACCCATAGGTATTTGTGCTCCAGTATCTCAAATAAGCATTGCAAGTGTCAATGTGATTAAAATCCACTGGCAGGCAAAGCAAATAACTTACACCAAGCCTCGGGGAAATTGTAAGCTGAGCATTGAGTTGATAACCATAATGGAGAAGTGAATGGTTGAGATATTCAGTAAATTTTCTGCAGAAGTCAACAAATGCATGATCTGCTGGACTCCATTCTGACTCAGTGTCCTGGATTGACTTGAGCTTGTTCGAGGAGCCAAGGGTATAGTGCCTATTGGATATCATATCTATATTTTCTGCAACCAACACACCTCTTGGTCCTACTTTGTCTGAGTCAGTGTTGTCATCCAGTTCATTCCATTTTGTAACATGATTGATTTGCATTCAAACCAGCTTAGTAGCAAGCTTGTGGTGATCAATACACAGTATCTGTGTTAGTAAGACTTGTGCTCAGTACTTAAGTAACTGCTACTAGAACAATAAACCATACCTGAGGTGTGATATCCCTATGATTAGTTTGCATATAGGCTGCTTTCAATGGAATGTGCATTCCCTCATTTGGACATGCTGTAGTTGTGCATGGCACCTTTTTCCCGGATGTCATCAACAATATGCTTCCACAAGTGAATCTTGAGGAAGTTCCAGTCAGTTTGTAGGCCATCCACATTTGATGCAACATTAATGTACATCAGCAAACCTACAATTTTTCTAGATAGCTGATCTAACTGACAGTATTCTGAATATATTAACAGCAAGCCATTTTACAATCATGGTAGTATTGCAGTCCCTTCATCAATGTTGTTCATTAGCTATCCAGTTTTCTGAATATTTTAGATGATCAATGTAATAACATATTAGTTGTTCAATATATCAGCTCAGAAATATATTAGTCAGTTAGTCCCCTCAGTATACTAGCATAGTAGTATGATATATAATCAGTTGTTTCAGTAATCCAGCCCAATAGTTTGCCAGATAGCAAGAGTCTCAACATAGCAACATATCAAATAGGTAGATTCCTCAGTATTACAATTTGATATTATATTAGATGAAAAGCCCTCTCAGTTCAGCAATGTGCCAATTGATTAGTACTCACATTTCATAAATATCTCAATCAGGAGTCCAGTAATATGTTACTTGATTAGTTCCTTAATATATTAGTCAATAATTAATATATTTGATTAGCTCCCAAGTTCAGTGGTATATCAGTTGGTCATTTCAGTCAGTTGGTCAGTAGCTCAGTTGGTCAGTTGATCAGCTCAGTCAGTTAGTCAGTTTGGTCAGTTGGTCAGTTGGTCAGTTAACTGAATCCATCAATTGGTCAGCTCAGTCAGTCAGTCAGTCAGTCAGTTCAGTCAGTTCATCAGTTCACTCAGTAGCTCAGTTTGATAAGTTCATCAGTTGGTCAGTTCAGTCAGAAGCTCAGTAGCTTAGTTTGATGAGTTGGTCAGTTGGTCAGTTGTCAGTTGAGTCAGAAGTTCAGTAGCTCAGTTTAATAAGTTGGTCAGTTGATGAGGCCATCAGTTAGCTAGTTCATCCTACTGTCACTTGACAGTAGGTTCAGTATTGAAGCCTTTCATTGAGTCAGTAAGGTCATTGTGTTAGTTAGTGAATAGGTCTAGATTAAAAGTCTCCTAGTGAATCATGAGATTCATTACATTAATTGACCAATGAATTCAACAGTCAAGATGATAATCTGGACAACTGATCTATTAAATCAGCCATATGATATGAACAATGCACTAGTCTATACATTATTCTACTCAGCATTCTCTCCATCTGAATCTGGCTCAAAGCAGTTTGCCCTTCTAGATACCAGACCAAACCTGGATCCTTATATGTCAATGCTGGGCACTGACTTATGAGCACCAACATATGTCTTTGCCCCATCAAAAACCTTCCTCCACTGTTTCTCAGTCAGATGCTTCACTAACACAATTACCTCATTGAATGCAAAACTCTGTTTTTGAAAGGAGAAAGTACAATCTCTTCTTTTAGGTGGAAGGACATATGATCCAGTCTCCAAACATCAAAAGGCACACTCAATCTATGATTCATGTAAGAAATGCCCACAGGAGAATACTGAACAACTTACAGCAATAGTTGCAAGTGCAAGGGCTACCTCAGGTACCTTCCTCTTCTTGATACTTTTAGGGACAATCATGGTGGTCTCAACAAAATGAGCAAAGGTATCCAAGATAACCTTATGCAAGAAGGCATCAGACCTCATCTATAGATACAATGAGCACATGAAATACATCCAATCACAAACTTACAATAGCATCAGGATCAGTATCAGCAAACTTCTTCCACATGCAAGGCAAGTTGAGAGGTTGAGTAATAACCTGATTACCTCCCTTATCAGTATGTTCAACAGCCTTTGGAACAGCCTAAGTAACATAGGTTGCTATGTTCTCTGGCTTTGTGAAGATCTCATAGTCATCAAAGAAGGCCTTGACAGCTATGACAGCATGATCTGCAAGATCTCCTTGCCAGTCATAAGTGCACTGTTTAAGCTACAGGAGGATTAGAAACTGGTTTAGTATCAGATTGAAACTTATCAGTGACCACACAGGTTTGTTGTGATGCTCCAACTGATGAGGAACACAAACAAAATGGTCCCAGAGTTTCTAGGCCATATCAAGGTACTCCTTCCTCTCAAGCTTCCAAGGATTGTCAAGGGAGGCATGGTATATATACACCAGTGTGGAAGGAGCTTCTCCTGCCAGACATCAAACGAGTTTGGGTACTCTGGAAGATCTCAATTCTTGAACAGCTTCTTCTTCTCTCAGATCTGTGTCAGGTCTTCTTCTTCTTCACCTGTGCTTGTGGGGCCATCATCCTGAATAGCAGGTTTTACTGTCTTCTTTGACTGAAGGGTCAGTTCATGATACTAAACTGCTACAGGAGGCTGGTACAATGTTACAACAAGTTGAGCTTCATAATTTGTAAGCCATACCTTTGAAATAGTAGCTGAGAGATGCTTGAAACAGGTAGCACTTGACATGAACTCTTTTGATGACTTTGTGTTGATATCAGTATGCAGTTCAGACAACCAAGAAGAATGGCTATACAAGCTGGATGGGTTGCAAGGTAGAAGGACCATTGTCATCACCAATATTGTCATCTTGGTCTGGGTTGGCACCATCATAATCTTTCCTGACTTGTCTGATTATCAATGTTCATTTGTCTTATAATGTAAGTAATAAGTGTGAGAAAGCAAAGAAATGGGACCTACAACTTGTCCACCAGCTGTATCTTGACGAGGTTGTTCAGGCTGGTGCTGCCAGGTGAAGTCATGATTATTGTTGCAGTCATTGCAGTCATTGCAGTCATTGTCAGCTTATCTAGTGGTTTTCTTTCCAAACTCTTCAAATAGTGAGCAACAAGAGAGTAAAGACTTACTTGACCATTGGATGACTTTGTTGGATACTGTTGACTCTGCATACATTTGACAGTTTGTGGTGTGGCATTGTCACTATCATTCTCATTTCTATGGTCAGATTGTTCGGTAAGCCACTGCACCAGATTTAGTTCAGTACATGATTGACCAACAGATAAAAAAAGTTACTCAACTATTGGATGGTTTGGCATGGTGCCAAGTCTGCAGTGGTGTGTTGTCATCATCATTGTCACCATTGCTGTGTTGAAAGTCAGATCATTCCAGAAGTTGCTGCACCAAACTGAGTTCAACACATGATAACCAGGAGATAAACTTACATGACTCTTGGAGGGTTTTGCAGGGTGACCGGTGTGCATATGGTGGACGGTTCATTGCAGTGCATTGTCACTGTCATTGTTGCCATCACCATGTCCATGGTCAGATCCTTTCATATGTGCAAAGTTCGGTTCAATGAGTGAGTGACCAATGGGTAAACAAAATCATGACTCACATGACAATTGGATGGTTTTGCAGACTGCCAAGTCTGCTTTGCAACTTGAGGCATGGCAATGCTACAATCAATACCATCATTCTTGCCATCACCATGTTCGTGACCAGATTGTCCAATAAGTTGCTACACCTTACTCAATTCAACAGGAAAGAGACCAAGTGAAAAAAAAAAAACTCACCTGACTAGTGGATCTCATAGAGTATTGGTGAACTTGTGTGCACTGAGCAGTTTGTAACACAGCATCATCATCGGTGACACCACTATCACTATCATCATGTCCATAGTGAGATTCCATGCAAGGTTTCTGCACAAGACATGGATCAGCAGGTGAGATGAGTGACCAAGGAAATGACAGACTCACCTGACTGTGCATGCCTTGGGTAGTTTGTGACATGGCAGTGTCGTGGGCAACACCACCACTGTCATGGCCATTATCAGGTGTGCAGTCAGATTGTGTAGTAGGTTTCTGCATAAGAATCCAGGAGCTCCTTGATGAAGTCTGGTATTCCGCCATATGGCTTGTAGGTATACACCAGACAGTGTTGTCAGTACTACATCCTTTGAATCATTTGGACATACCATGTTGAGGGCCTGATTCTATCAGAAAAAATGTCACAAATACAAAGATGTTAGATTGGATTTACGTACTGATGGTGTTTATACTCAGTGGCAGGTCTAACAGTAGTAGTGTTCACTATGAATAAACATGTCAAAATTCTGGCCGGATTCGATTGATGAACAACTGCCATGCGGTAGAATTCAATCAGAGATTAAATAAATGTCTCCCCTCAGGCCTTGCACTCAATGCTCAGCTTGCCTGAGAGAAAGGACAAAGCATACAATGCCACCTCTCTCTCCTCATCATACAACCCAACCCACAAGTATCACCCCTCCCAGTCAGCCTCCAAAAAGGGGCCAAATGAAAGCTCGAGGACGTACCAGGAGAGTCACTACAGCTGAATAACAAGAATCAAACAACTCTATTCAATGGGGACCATTTCCCCACCTCACCAATGAACTTTTATCATGGCTCCAAAACCATCCTGCTGGATCCACCATTTTGTTCAGCACCAAGAAGAAGAATGGTGACCCACCACCAGCTCCAAAGACTTCGAAGTGCATGAAGAAAGACATCAGAATCACTATAGCTGAGCATTTGTTCAAGAACAATTCTCATTACTCCAGCTACTACACATCCCAGCCCGATAGGTTTGTCACAGCGGTTGAAGGTCAGATTAATACATGTGTATATAAGCTTGATCAGTCCAAGATCCAATCAATAACGTATGTATTGATGGCTACCAGATTGAAAGTGAAGTATCGGGCTGCACTCGGTTGTCTCAAGTCCACTGGCAAAGGTATAGATCCAACATTGGGCTGCTCTAACATTTACTGTATGTTCCAAATCTTGCTCAGCCATTCAGCGCTTATCCTTCATGGTCAGAACAAATTCTTCAGGACTTCCCATATTTTGATGAATATAGCAAGCTCTGGCATGGCAATCTGAGCTTTGACGCTCATGTTTTTAATTCCACCTCTAGTTCAGACCATTCGGCTGTGTTTTTCTGGATCATCAAACAGGGTGCCATGACAACCCCTCCTTAGGCTGGTCCAAGTGGTTCTGAAGTGCTGCTGGAGCTTGGTATTTTTCAAGATGAGATAGATCAGGAGATCACTGAGTCGGAGCCTAATCACTTTGATCACAACATTCATATGCATCACTGCTGAGATGAGGAGCAGGAGGAGGAGGAGAAGGAGGAGGAGGAGGGAGGTGTCAAAGACCGCAATGATGGGGCTGACCTCTAGATTGATGAGAACCCCAACGAAATAAATGTACCAATATTCCAACTGCCAATTAATGATGAGGAAGGCTAGGGGGCACAGGAAATCCATCATGTCACACCTCATTACCAATCCACATTTCCACCAACTCAGACAGCACAAACTTCGACCTCAAGCTTCATAAGGAAGGGACACACTTTGTCTTGGGACAGTCGCAGTGTATTCTGGTCAGCACCTTATCCTCCCAGTGGAAGTCGTCCCATTTCTATTGCGGGATCTACAAGCATTACCACACCCTCTACTCTGATATCAATGGCTGCTGGTTACCAAGACAGTAAGACTACTTGTCGTCCCTCTTCCAAACTGTCGAGTGGATCTGGGGGAAAAGAGAAGAGGACTTCGCTCATTGACATGGCATCAGATCTTGATGATCGTTTGAGCAACCTTGGAAGCAACACAGTGGATACCAAGTACCGGATGGTGATGTTAAAAAATGAGGAGAAGATGATGAAGCTGCAGGTGCATATGCAAGATAAAGAAATCACACACATGGAAATGGAACACACACAGGAACACGCAGAGGCAGAGAACATCCATTGTTGTATGATGGAAAACCATCATCAAGAGATTGAGCTCAAAAAAATGGATGTTATGAAGCTCCAAGCCGAAAGCGAAGTATTTCACCTTCAGCTGCAGCTAGCACAGATGCAACAGAATCCATCAAGTAATCCTCTCCTGGGATCGTTGACTTCAAATTCCTCTCCCACCAGTCTGTTGTGACCTCTCCACATTGCTCCCCCTGCATTCCATGTCCTGCATTGCTGTTCCCTGCTGGCCTTGTCTCTGCTGACTTGGACCCATGTTCTTTTCATGTATCCTTCATGTCCTTTGTACCCGTCTTGCTCCTGTGTCCCTAGTGGTGTACTTTTTCTATATTTTTACTTATCCTATTGATCGTATTTTTTCTGCTAGTGTGCAAGGCCTCTCTGTTAAAACAGTACATCTACAAGTTGTGACCGAAAACACTGACTTGGTGTACCAGTGGGCTGATCAAGCAGGATATCAATGGTACCATCATCCGGCATCTCCTGGCCCTCCGCTATAGCCCATACCATAGATGCCTTTCTCCACTGTTCTTCAAACCGAACAATCATGTTGTGCAAGATCAGACAGCACATAATCCAATGTGCGGCCAGGTGCAGCTCCTTATTGGTACATAGATTCAATCGTAACTCCCAAAGTGACTGAAAGCGCCCTTTTAGGGCTATGAAGGCATGTTCCACATGCACATGGACCTATAACAAGAGATAAGAAGACTATCACCTAATTACTCGGAGGCAAAGACCATTGAGAGATAATGGTTATATGTCTTCTGCTTGCGTGTCAAATCCCCCCCTCGCGGCTTCTTGAAAGGTATGGCACACCATTCTTCTGATGGATATGCAGAGTTGGCCCATATCCAGTACCATGGTGGAATAAGTCCGGGATTCTGGGCTATTCGTGTCCCTCAAAATGCATAGGCATTGTGAACACTGCCTGGCTGCCCTACCACATAGTCAACAATGATTAGATTGTGTGGCATCACAAGGAGCTTCATCATTAATGGTGGTAAGTTGTTCTGCACTCGAAGATCCTATTTCTAACCACTTACTTGACAGTTCAACAAATACATCTCCAAACAACCCTGGCTTTGTATACAACTTGATGGCCATCCCAT
This sequence comes from Tylopilus aff. beelii, assembly GCA_038094295.1. Classification (NCBI taxonomy): domain Eukaryota; kingdom Fungi; phylum Basidiomycota; class Agaricomycetes; order Boletales; family Boletaceae; genus Tylopilus; species Tylopilus aff. beelii. The sequence continues at coordinate 16,805 of JBBPTU010000166.1, forward strand.
CCACTGCAAAAACACTGTTTTTCCAGGCCTTGCACATCTGCAATTCGGCAAAGGCTTGTGCAGCATGCATATCCTCGGAGTGAGGTTCAGGAATGTTTATGAGTGTATCATGCTCTGCAAGCAGCACTGCCATCACATGGTGAGTACAGTTAACTACTGACCCCACTAAAATCCCTACCCACTGTGCTATGTCTTCCACAGAACATGTGTTCCCATAGTGTCCCACTTGATTGAGGAAGATCGCGAGTTGGATTGCAACAGGTGATTGCTGTCTATTGGATTGACTTTGAAACACTCTGTGGCCACTGATTTGATCTAGGATGTCATCAAATATCTCGGGATCAACACGCAATTTTTTACGGAAAAGGTGTGGGTGGTAATCGGCAAAACAGTCAAGTAGCTGAAGTTGGGATGTGTGCATCATTGGTGCGTTTGGCTGTTCTAAAACCCATGCACGTTCAGCCTCGTCATAGGTCACCTGAATAAGGGTGAGGAGGTCATTGTAAGGTGCATTGATTACATCTGTTTCTGAGATGCTGATTGAACTTTGTCCTGCAGAATTGGAGCCTAATGATAATATGGAGAGTGGAGAGGAAGGGGTGAGGACAATTGGTGAGAGAGGGGAAGACTGTGACGATGCTGATGAAGACTTAGATGACAAAGAATCCAGATCGATGTCACTCCATTTGCTGGAGTCATTGCTACCGAGTCGTGCTTGATTGTGGAGTTGAGTGGTTATGGTTGCTGCTCTGTGGAGGACAGCTAAGAGCTCTCTGCAAGTGGAATGGCATCTGGGCATTGCAATTGGGACAACAGGGAGTTTGTTGACACTCAAGTATATACCACATGTACAGAGATCCGATGTTCCATCCTCATGCTTCCTCCTTTCTGCTGCATTCTCTCCACTGCATCCTTCTCTCTGGTATGCCCTTTCTGTTACAACTTCTCTCTGAAAATGACACAATCAAGGTAATCGACTGCCGTGCCTTGCCAGGTCATCGGGGTTTAAAGCAAATCAAATCTTGGCCAAGTCTGCTAGGGTTTGGTAGGGTTTAATCACCTAAGTGAACACCACTAGTGAGTGGGACTGGGAGCATGTTTCAATGTTGGACTTTCTTGCTAGTGATTGCTAGTCTGGTCAGAATCCTGAAATGGGCGGCTGACCAAACAATTGACTGAATGACCTTTGTACCTGAGCTTTGAGTTTCTTTGTGGAAGGGCTGTAGAATATGACAGGAACATATATCAGCTCCATCTGAAGTTGAAAATTGTAAGCAAAAATTGCACCATTCAGATTGGGAATGATTGCCATATTTGGCCAACTGTAGCACTGCACTGGACAACATGCTGTGGACAGGCCTCAAGGCTTTCATATGCTGTATAGAGTCCAATTTGTCCTGAATACTAGTATCCTCACCCTCACCACCTCTGCTTCACCATCACATTCACTGCAATGCTCACTTTGAGTGCTCCTTGATTGCTTTTTCATCATTGTGATGCCTAGTGCTCCATCCAAGTTTTCAGACACTTATCACATTGATTGTCCTAATTCACTGGGATCCCCTCCTTCAAAATCTTCAAGCCTTTCATCCATATTGACATCACTTGGTGTTCTAGCTCTCAACTCTGTGATTGCAAGGTAATGTCATATGCATATTATCACCCTCAATGAAGTACTTACATCCTTTCGAAGAAACTGTCTTCGTACTCCTCAGTATGTCCATCCTACCTTGTCCAGGTCTACTACCTTCATCTCCAACCTGTCTATTCTGCCCTCCAGTGTCTTCCTTGAAGCCATTGCTATTCAAGTTGACTGTTGCAGTCTCCACCACACTCATCCCACATCCTTGATGACAAGCATCTGTTCTTCCTGTCATGTTTGTAACAGGTTAGTCTACAGTCTCTTGATGGATCACTTCTTGCATGGTACATGCAGTTAAGTTTTGTTTTGCCTTGTTAACCTTCCTGCTTTGTGTTCCCAGGGACATTGACTCATTATCATCACTGCTGAGATCATCACATTGCTCATCTGATCGCAATATCATTAGATTTTGAACACAAGACACAATAGGTATGTACCATTCTTTCCATGACCCGTTAGATCTGACCCTGTCCTGTTATCTAGTTACTCTGCTATAAGTTTCAAGGCATCTGCAAGAAGTAGGGGCACATACTAGCCATTCTGTGGCCTGTCAAACTGAACACAGTTGTGTTGTCTAGTCAACCGCTGTATAAGCTTCAAGGTTTCCATTGATCACAAGTATGTACCATTTCTGTAATGCATTGATCCCAATGGGATCTCCCTTGATAATACAAAATGTCTTTTCTCCATAGCTAGGCCTGGTGGGTTGTGTGCCCATATGCACTAGTGCTCCTTGTTCTGATGCATAGCCTCCTTGACTTGGGCAACTTGCCTGACAATGTTTTTGCATTCTTTGAGGTTCAGTTTTGTCTTCAGAGGCTATTTTACTGGCTTTTATTGAGATTGTGGGTTGGAGTCAGTGTCAATAGGGCTTCTGAGAAGATAACCTGGGTGTATGTCTTTATTCTTCTTACAAGTTGTGACTGGCATTGAATTAATTGGTGTGAAGTTGTGGGAAAAACTACACCATGGGTTGTAAATTGTAGTGTGACCATTGAAAGGTAAGTAGACTTCATAATACTAAGTCTTTGTTTGTATTTGCTTGACAAACCTTTGCACAAATAGTCAAACAAAGTAAGTAACCATGATCAAAGACATTTCATAGTGATAACCTATTCATATTCACTATACATAGCATCCTTTAAGTCCAAGAAAATATTTCTGCAGGTCCAGCCTGTCCAGGTGTGATTCAAGCCTGAGTTTACTAGGCACAAATCTGTAATAAACAGGCAGTCTTGTCTAATTTAGGATGAAACTAACATCATTGTAGTGTCGTCAGGCTGAATCATCATGCCAATGGTGTTACGATATGCGTCCTGTCGGTCTCGTCTCCTTTGTTCGTCTAACAAAGAGCAGTAGACGTAAAGGATGACTAGCAAGGCTTGATAGAGGAAGTCCAGTTCTGCCAAGGTCTCACTGGAAGAACCTATCTTCACAGCGGAGGGAGATGAAAACGCAGGTGAGATTGTGTAGATCAAACTAAAGTACATGGCACTAATCTAGAGTATTTATACGTAACTGGGATAGGGGAAAACGCTATCATAACTGGAGATATGATAGTGGGAGTATGGTGGCGTCCATGGAAAGGGAACTAGGCAGGCGTGTGACAACTGTCTCACGATGGTGGGAAAACATACAATCTGACGGGAAAGAATCTAAACTGAGTCCGTATGGCGGTGTACAGGATGAAACAGACAAGAAAGGAAATGGTGGCGTGGACCTTGTGCCCAAAGGCGATGAAGCAAGCCGAAGCAGTCCAGATATCGATGGAGTCAGTCAATTGACTGCTCTGTAGCGAACGCACCGTCCATGTCTTCCCAGGGGAAGCTACCTCCAGGGAGTACCTCGTCGTTGCAGAATGAGATGTACCCTTTGTATGTCCCTTCCTCGATGGCCTGCTTGATGGCAGCATCGAGTTCAGTGGCATGGATCAGAGAGTTGTCCAAAACTGTAACAAATGGCTTCCAAATTCAATCCAAGACTCTTTTATTGTGCAAACAAGATTACTGCGACTTGCATCAAAGGTTTTACATCTAATGGAGGATATATGCAACATTATAATTCAGTACACAAATTCTCCCAGAGCTTGCCATCCATGAGACCTCACCAACACTCTACTTCTAATGGTGTAAAGTCACATCCTGTTGGAGTTTTCTATGAAACCCATCCAGTCCTAGATGGTAAGCTGTGCATATGTCACATTTAACTTGTAAGTGATATTGTCATGAAACTTTAGGTACTCCTTGTAATTCTGATGAAAACTATCTTCCTTCTGGAAGTAACCCATCATCACCTTCCTCTGAATCACCAAATCCCTGGGCTTCATTTGATAGCCAAGCTCATTTTGAGCTTGTAGATTTCCTATTTCATAGGAATCAAATGCCAGGAGGTCAAATTGATGATTTGATGCACCTTTGGGCATCATTTGAGGGTCATTGGCAGCCTCCTTTTGCAAATCATAGTCATCTCTATGAACTCATTGACCAGATCACAAAAGAAAAGACATAGGAATGTTTTGAGATGCAACATACTAATGCCCATGATCCTAGTGCTCCTCCTTGGCAACAGGGTACATATCAGATGTGCCTTAGAGATGGAATGAAGTTGATGGATCAATAACTCTCAAATCCTGCATTTAAAAACTTCATTGACTACTCTCCACACCAAGTTTTTGGTGAGCATGGTCAACATATATGGTCTGATTTTATAACAGGAAATTTGGCATGGTACCAATATGTAAGCATCTAAGAATGAATTACAACTACATTGGATGGTTGAGCAAACATTATAGAATAAACTTGCTGAGCAAGAAGACAACCATGGTGTAATATTTGTGCCAGTCATACTTGCAAGTGATAAGACAGTTGTATCTATGGCAACAGGACAAAATGAATATTGGCCTATCTATAGTACAACAGGCAATATTTACAATTTGGCCAGGCTATAAGTCTTTTGAGATTTTTGTCCATATCCAAAAGTAGGTTATATTTGATCTTGTACTTGCTGATGTGAATGTAACTGTTGTTTAGCTGATAGGGAACATGAATCAGATCTAGAATTCCGAAAGTTTCGATGACATCTATTTCATGCATCCTGCAATGACCCAGGCCAAAGTGACTTTGTGTGCTAATGGTTATTATAGATGTGCTATCTATGAAATAGGCCCTTACATAGGAGACTATCCAGAGCAGGCACAATTAGCTTGCATTGTTCAAGGCTAGTGTCCAAAGTAAGTAATAACTAATGTTTAAATTCATTCCAGCACCATTTTTTTTGACTTTAAATATTAAATAGATGTACAACTCATTGATCAAAGCTAGATAGTGATCCTGATGCATTCCTCCAAAGTCATGACCATACAAGGCTTTTACTTGAGAGATTTAATATACAAGTTCTATGGAAGGAATATAGCATTGTGGATGTTATACTGGTGAGTTGCATGGTTCTAGTAGTATTTACATAACTACTAGTAATTATGATTATTTATAGCCATTTACAAGTACATTCCAAAGAGCAAATATCCATGAGCTGATAGCTCCAGACATTCTTCACCAGATTATTAAGAGAACATTCAAAAACCATCTGGTCTTTTGGATTGAAATATATATCAAGAATCATTATCATGACTCAGAGGCAATTTTAGCAGATATTGATCACCAGTATGTTTACAAGTATTGTGTGGATTAATATCACTAATTCAACCACATAGTATTGCTGCTATTCCTCCATTTCCTGGCCTTAAACAATTTCCACAAGGATATGGATTCAAGCAATGGACTGGAAATGATTCTAAGGCCTTAATGAAAGTAAGTTAGTATGATTTCTAACAGGATGATGGTTATTTATCTTATATAGATATATCTTCCAGCTATTGCTGATTACCTTCCTGATGACATGGTCCAGTGTCTTGCAGCATTTCTAGACTTTTGCTATATCATTAGGCAATCAAGTCTAGATGAAAATGATTTGAAAGCATTGGACAATGCTCTTATACTCTTCATGGAAAAAAGAGTTGTTTTTCAGGAATATGGAGTTTGTGCTAATGAAATTTCCATTCCTAGAATTCATTCTCTTCAGCACTACCATGACATGATCCATCTATTTGGAGCACCAAATGGAATATGTTCTTCTATTACAGAGTCAAAGCATATTCAAGCTGTCAAAGCACCATGGAGAAGAACTAATAAGCATGAAGCTTTGTATCAAATGCTTATCATTAATTAATGTCTTGACAATCTGGCCAACTTTAGAACAAGAATGGTTGCAAATGGTATAGTTTCCTTCAAGGTATTATTCTACATAATTGTCTATATTCATATTATATTTCATGATAGGATATTTTGCAACTCCAATCGTTCCTATTGATATTTAGCCAGAAATTCTATCTTATGAATGGGAAGAACTAGATGCCTGTGATGATAGATATCTTCAGGATGTTGAAGACATTGATGATTACAAAAGATCATCTATTGTTGAATTGTCCAAAGTAGCCTGTAGGTTGTCATTCATACTACTAGTATTGTTTGCATTATACTACCTTGAATATAAATTTTCATTAGCACCAAGACATCTTTGGTCTTTCACAGAAATTGGACAAGAACTTGGACAACCTAGGCTACCAGAATTGGTTGCAGATTCTATTCAAACTTCACAAGTTCAAGCTGGTTTACCCAATATATGACCTCAACTCTTGGAAAAGACTTATACATTTTCCACCACTATAGCAATATTTATGCCCCAAGTGGTCTTTGTGGCATTGGTGGAATGCAATGCCAATGAATCCATGCAACTGCATCATGGCAATGGAGTCCTACTCAATATGACTATGTTTTTGTTGAAAAGAATTCAACTTTGCCTGGATTTCAAGGCTTGTTTGCAGTTCAGGTTCTTTCACTATTTTCATTTTCAGACTGGAATACCTTACACTCTTGTGCCCTGGTGAAATTATTCTGTTCTATTGGTTATTGTCTCAAAAATAAGAATGTGGATGATTGAACCAGAAAATGATGAAGTAGGGAATCATTTACTAAAAGTTATTTCTTTGCATAGTATTCTATGTCCTACTCACTTAATTGGTATTTATGGTCCCAATTCACTTCCTATTAATTTCCAATATACAGATTCTCTTTCTGCATTTATTGCATTCTATGTCAACAAATATTCAGATTATCATGCATATCAGCTAGCTTTCTAATATATTATATATTAAGTATGAACTTATGGAAATATAGCCCAATTTTTCTCGTGCTTTAGTTATCATTTTAGTCATTGCAGATGTGATGGTGCAATAATTTGTCAACAAATAGTCATGGTACCAATAGTGAGCAAGTTATAATAACTCTCTCACTAAAGTTGTTAGCCATAGTATGGTTGAATAAGCTTTAAAAATGACTTGAGAACTTGAGAACATGCCAAACAACTTGTCAGTACCCACAAAAACTGCCTTATACCAGTAGCACTCACCATCATCTAACTTGGCTATAGACTGAGGAAGACAAGACATCAAAACTGAGAACTGGAAATCAACACCTAAGTGATGTTAATGTTGAGGTATATACCATGTGGAATTATGATTAGGGACAATTGACTGGTTGTTCAACCTTTAGTTTCTGCCGGGTACTATGTAGAAGATACCAGATCTCTATCTGGACAAATTTCAAGAAATCTTGGCAGTATCTAAGATGTGATGTTCAGGTTTCATGTGCAACTGTATGGAGGATTCTGCACCAAGCTGGCCTTACCATGAAAAATGTGGGCCTCTAATTGAATATATGTCTGTATACTCGTTGTATCTACTAGTACCCTCTAGATCACACATGTTGCAGCAGAATGGTCCACTGAAAAGTGGCTCAAATACTTGGTTTGAAATGGGAACTACTTAGCAGAGCAGCTGGTTTTTGTTGATGAAAGTTCTGTGGACCATCAAACAAATATCATAACCATGCTTGGTCCGTCAGAGGGACTGAAGTATAGTGTAAAGCTTTTTTATTTGTGGTTGAAAGTAAATATCTGCATTGTACCATAATTACTTCTAACTATTATATAGATTCTCAGTTCTCCCTGTGCTCTCACTCCAGTATGGCATCCTGTACTGTAGCATAGTTGAAGGTTTGTTTTGTATGGAATCATTCACATGATTCATCTCCAAGCTCCTCAATCATATGCAATCATTTCCTGCTCCTAACTTGGTGATTGTCATGGATAACTGCAGCATTCATAAGCAGCATTCAGACATTGTGGATCTTATTGAGTCAGGGTGTGTGCTAAAATCAATTGTCAATTATGAAAACTGAGCATTTCTACAGCAAAATGCAGTGTGAATTTTTACCACCATATTCCCTGGACCTCAATCTGATTGAGCTTGCCTTTTCAGCCATAAAGTACCACCTTTGTAGAAACAGCAATTATACCCAGATGGCAATGACTTCATGTCAGATTATGAACTCTATGTTACATTACTCAGGGTGCTTCATGTTATCCCTCTTGAGGATGTTTATGGCTGGTTTTTTGAGCTGTGGATATGTTTGATTCATTCTTACATACTATGTACCTACTCTCTAATCCTATTGAATGTTGAATTAGATGTATGCATTGTTTGTATGTGTGTGTCAAATGTTGAATGCTGGTACTCAAGTAACTATTGTCACCTTCAAGTTTATGACTTGGATCTCAGTCCATGCATCCCTTTCTTGCATATAATCTATGTTCAATTGGCAAGGAGCAACCACATGTCTACTACCTTCATTGCTTGTTGATCAGTCCCACAAGCACCTTGTCCTTTCAAGTGCAAACACTGGCATTATAATCTACCTCAGCTACCTCATACTTATTATCTTTGATCACCCCAACAACTGTTATGGTTTGGGAGAATATGCTGACCCATGCCTCCCAACTTAACCAGGCATTAGACTCTGCCATTCAGGAAGGTACCCTGGAGGGGTATGTATCATTCTGCAAAGGGGATGTTCTACCTGGAGGGAACTTCCCCTTGGAAGATATCAAAGGAGCATTTGCTACAGAGCAATCTATTGATTGACTCCACCAGTACCTGGACTGTTTCTCTCTTCTATCTTGGATCTATTCCCAAGGCCTGTGCCACTATTTCCTTTTCCATCTATTTCATCCTGTAAACACTTTCTTACACAACCCCTATTCCTCTTCCACAGATGCCAAACTTCTCCCACTGCTATATTTCTAGTTATAGTAGTGTTTCTCATCCTCCACCAGTCATGTATAAATATCCCAATAGGGTGCCCTGTGTTAACATAATAGTGTGTTATGATGTCTATGAGCAACAAGGCTAAGGCTTGGAAGAAGATCTGGACAGAATACATGAGGGTAAGGGTGACTATGATGCCAGCGTGGCAATTACAAGCCAGGTCTGGGGGGGTCTCACTCGTAGAGCGGTGCAAGTAAGTTACGCTATAGATTGCATAGATCTAACTAGAGTACATGAGCACTGATAGTGGTGCTTTTATACACAACTGGGATAGGTATGGGAAACTACTACCAATACAAGAGAATTGGTAGGTGGAGAGAAGCATCCAGGAAAGTACTAACTATAAGCTCCATCTGGAGGCAATGTGAGAGCAGAAGGGAAGGTGAAAAGAAGTATGTACTGTGGACTGCAGACTGCAGATGGCAGTTATCTAGATTGTTCATATGGTGATGTACAAGATAAGATCAGATTGGGACAAAAGAAAAAAGAAAAGTGGTGCAAAGAAAACAGGTACCTAGCTACTTCATGGTTGGGCTTCCATGTCTGAATCTCCCATCAGATAGACTCAGAACATGTTCCACTCCACCTACCAAAGCTTCAGTAGCTCAGTCAATAGTGCAGTTCAACTCATCATATTGGGTGTAGAGCTCTTCCCAGCCCATAACATTACCCCCTTGTTTAGACTGAGGCTCCAACTCAGTAGCTGTTGGGGTCTCCCTCATTCCAGACAATGTCATTGTAGTCTCAGTTGTGCTTCCAAGTGTCATTGCATTCTGCAGCAGAGTGTTCTCTAAGACCACAGCAAGCACATCAGTAGGGGTTGAGTCACAGGAGTACTTGGGGTGTCCTGGGGCAGAGCAGTGGCAGAAAGGACAGGTATAGAGGGGGCAGTCGGGACAGAAATGGTCAGGGCTATCACAGGAGTAGCACTTGACCCTCATCAGGGGAGCAAGGCCAGAGGGATTGACTCTTCAGGGGGAGCAGTGTACCTGCACAGGGGGCAGTGGACTGTTGGATCGAATTGTGGTGGGTAAGTGGTTCAGCATGGAGAAATATTCAAAATGTATCAAAAGTGTAGTAAAAGTATATCAAAAGTGTATCAAAAGTGTGATAAAAAGTGTGGTAAAAGTGTAGTAAAAGTGTAGTAAAAGTGTATCAAAAGTGTGCCAAAAGTGTAGTAAAAGTGTATCAAAAGTGTAGTAAAAAGTGTAGTAAAAGTGTAGTAAAAAGTGTAGTAAAGTGTACCAAAAGGCATAGTAAAAGGGTTGCAAATGTGTGGCCAGTGGACTTAGAAACATTTCAGTTGTGTTGGATTATATAATATTGTCTAATGTGATATTTCCTGTGTTGTTTGTGCTTATATGATTCCCAGTATTATATAAACCATCCATCTCTCAAACTTTTCCCACACCATCTCTTTCCTCAACCACTATCATCTCTCATCACCACTCCTCCACTTTCCTTTCACATCTCTTTACCACTTCACTTCTCCATTACTATGCTTCATGGTAAGTCAGGTGATCTATTGTCATTACTCTCTTGCTAATTGGTTATCATTGCAGTTTAGAATCACTTCAAGCTGTCATAGTAAGTTACCTTCATTTCTGTTTCAAGATTATTACTGATAATATATCTCTTAGATCATGTAGTACTATTGTAGATAGATATATTGTATGTATGCTAGCTTTGATCATATAGTATATAGTTGCAATGATATAATATTTTTCATCTAATTACAGTGTGACTAATTGGAATATTAGTAAGGTAATAAATTGATTTCAGATTTCTATATTTGATAGGGGCCCTTCCTGATTTGGATAGCTGGGATAGTCTGGGACCAGCCAGACAGGGCTAGCCAGTTAGGTACCTTGCTGGGGGAGCTGGAGAGGCTGTCAAGCTGGCCAGGTCTGGCCAGTGCTGGAAAGTTGAGGGCTGGTTTGCTGATGTATACAATAACTAAGGCAACTGAGTACTTGAGTGATTTCAAAGGAGCTGACACACTTTGGGGCTAGTTTCCAGTTACAATATCTGATTTGGAGGTCTTTTGCCTTAAGCCAAACTCTTGTTCCCACCTTCTATTCCTTGAAGTGAGAGGCAACCTGCTCCCTCATATCTTGCTGGGCTTTGTGATGAGCAGCCAGTGCTTCCTTTCATGCTTCCTTGAGTAGTTTTGCATGATGCTCCAATGTGGGAAGGAAGGTTGATTTGGACAGCAGGGGATAGGCTCAAGGCTTGTATCCCATCATTAAGGAGTATGACATTGGTGGTTGAGTGCATTGCTGAGTTATTGGAGAATTTGGCCAAGGGGAGCAAAATGGACCATTCCTTGGGTTTATTTCTGCAGAATATTCATAGGTAGGTTTTGAGTTCTTGATTTACCTGCTCAGTTTCCCTATCAGTTTTTGGGTGATAGGTGGTGGAAAGGGCTATGTCATAGTGAAGTAGACATGCTAGTTCCTTGGCAAATACCAAGGCAAACAGAGGTCCTCTGTCAGAGATGTACTTGTCATGGAGGTCAAGTCATGGGAAGATGAAGCAAAAGAAGAGGTTGGTGACACCTTCCACACTGATTGTCTTGGAGCACAGACAGAAAATGACCCCTTTTATAAGACCTTGGTCGATCATGACCAACACTGAGTTGTGGCCATGGGAGGGGGGGAGGTCAGTGATGAGGTCCATGGAGATCTGTTGGAAAGGATGAGACACCATGGATGGGATGGGGGAGAGACCAGGGGCTGTCAGGTGAGTGTTGACCTTCAAAGCCTGCCAAACAGCACAACTGGCGATGAAGTTGCTTACATGTGTAGCCAGCCTGGGCCACCAGTAGTCCCAAGACACATGGTGCAAGGTGCAGAAGTGGCCCTTGTGGCCTCCTGCAGGGGAATAGTGGAGCTCCTGGAGTAGATTGGCATGCGCTGGCTCAGGCATGTACAGGTGACCCTTAAAATAGAGAGATCCATTGGTGAAGGTCCAATTGTCATGATGTGAGTGGGGTAGAATGGGGGAGCTGTCACACAGCGCCTGGAGAGCGTGGAGAACCAGTGGGTCCTCAGAGGTGGAGGCAGAGATCTTGTTGGTGAGAGTGATGTTGATCATGCAGACAAAGGCTTCTGGGGGGAGGAAAGTGACATTATGATTATTGGCCAAGGTGTTGACCTCATGCTTTTGAGAGAGAGCATTGGCCTGGCCCATCATGATGGTGGTTCCCAGCAAGGCCTGCCAGATGAGGTCAAAGTCCTGGAGGAACATCTGCCAGTGGGCCTGGTGATAGGAGAGATCTTGGGGGTGCTTGAAGTACATAAGGTTTTGATGATTGGTGAGGATCATAACTGGGTAGGCTGTCCTGGTAAGGTAATGCCACCATTTGTGCAGCACCAGAATGACTGCCAGCATTTTGTGATCATAGATATTGTAGTTCCACTTGGTGGAGTCAAACGTCTTGGAGAAGTAGGCATAGGGGTAAAGTTTGCCTGTGGCATCATATTGCATGAGGACCCCTGCTATGGGCTGGGAAGAGATCTATGCCCAATACAATGAGTTGAACTGCACTATCAATCAAGCTACTGAAGCATTGGTAGGCATGGGACTCCTCAGCACCTTGGAGTGGGACATGTTCTTAGTCTATCCAATGGGAGATTCGGACATGGGAAGCCCAACAACCATGGAGTAGCTGGGTACCTCTTTTTCTTTGCATCACTTTCCTTCCTCTTTTGTCTTAATCTGGTCTTATCCTGTACACCGCCATACAGACTATCTAGATAGATGCCAACTGCAGTCCACAGTCCACAGTATGTACTTCTTTTCATCTTTCCTTTCCTTGCCTGCATTGCCTTTGGATGGCGCTTGCAGTTAGTACTTTTCTGGATGCTTCCTCTCCACCTACCAATTCTCTCATATTGGTAGTAGTTTCCCATCCCCACATAGTTATGTATAAAAGCACCACTATCAGTGCTCATGTACTCCAGTTAGATCTATGCAATCCATAGCATAACTTACTTGCACCACTCCACAAGCGAGACCCTCATACTGGCTAGGAATCACCATACTTGTGTCATAGTTGCCCTTACCTTCATGTACTTGATCAGGATGTTCTTTCAAGCTTTGGCAATCCTGCTTTTAGACATAGCAGTACGCTATTGTGTTAACAACCCCCCTGCTGCCACCAAAGAGGCATCCATCATCACAGTGAACAGTCTGCCAGTATCCAGGTAGTGCAACACTGAAGCCTTGAGAAATTCCCCTTTTAGTTTAAGAAATGCTGCCTGGTGTTTCTTAGTCCAGTCCCAGGCGACCCCTTTCTTGGTCAGGGAATGGAGCGGCCGGACAATGTCAGAGAAGCCTGATATAAACTTGCAGTAGAAGTTGCAAAACCCAATGAATGAGTGAATGGCTTTTACAGTATGGTAGTGGGGGGTGCTAGTCCTGAATTGCTGTCAGCTTGACAGAGTCCATCAGGACAGTGCCTTTGTGGACAATCATTCCGAGGTATTTTACCTTGGGGACATTGAAGCTGCACTTCTTCAGTTTGAGATAGAGTTTATGTTCCTAGAGACAGGCCAGGACTTGTCTAGTTCAGTCATTGTAGATTGCCTGGTTGGCAGAATGGATCAGGAGATTATCTTGGTGAAGATGGAAGATTCCTTTAGTTTGTCCACTAGATCTGAGATTAAGGGAAGGGGGTAGGCATTCTTTATGGTCCCGGTATTGAGGTGGTGATAGTCCTGGCAGGGGCATAACTTACTGTTCTTTTTCAGGACAAAGAAGGGAGAGGCCTGGGGAGATTTCAATGGGGTAATTTTCCTGCTTTTCAGGTGTTTATTGATGAAATCTTGGCAGGCCTTCTGTTCCTCAGGGTTGAGTGGGTACACTTTGGCCCTTCTGGGGATGAAGTCCAGGGAGAGGTCAATTGTGTGGTCAAACTCCCTAGACATGGGAAGTTCTCCCTTGGGAAAATCTTGAAATACTGAAGCATATTCCTTGTACTGTTCCAGGAGTGCAACTTTGGTTTTTACAACTTCCACAGTGATCCTAGTGGAGATTGTGGTTTTTCATATGGGGTAGGCCTTTGTGGCTTCATGGTCTAGTTTCTTCTTCCACCACTTGGTGATCCGTGCATCTGGGTCCATTTCCAGATATCGTATCAGGTATTATGATGTCACTGCCTTTGGGAAGTCGTGTTGTAATTTTGGCAGGGAGGTAAGCAGGACCTGTTCAATTGCCCAGTTAATGATCGGATTTTGTTCTCGTAACCAGGGCAATCCTAGAATGATGTCTTCTTTTCCACAGTTGATGACTAAGAAATTTTTGCAGGCATTCCTGATCTCCAATGTGGACTTGGAGAGTCACCGAGAATTGTATCAACCCATTTTGATTGATAGTCCCATCTATGTTGCTTGCCTTTACTGGCCTGGTGAGGTGCTTCTTTGGCCATTTCATGTGGGTGACAAGCTGATGGTTGATAAAACATCCAGTTGCCCTGCTTGCTATCTATGAGGGCATTTCTTTCAGTGATTTGTCCTGTAGCCCAAGCATATAGTGAGAGGGGGATATGCATTGAGTGAGACTTCTTATCGGTTACAAATACAGGAGCAATCCTGGGAAGTGAAGACGCTGATCCTTCCTTCCCTTCTAAAAACCCTCATCCAGGGTTAACCTATTTATAGCTGTTTCCTCATTAGAGGGTCCATCTTCTTTGTCAGTTTCTGCCATGGGCTGGGAGCAGCAGATGTGCAAGGTTTCAAGTGTGGCCTTTTCCAAAATTTTGTATTTCTTGAAGAACTGCTGAAGCAGGGTGTTGGTAATCTCTGCTGCCCTGACTGCTTGTCACAAGGGGTTCCTGTTTCTTTCGTGCTCCTTTCACTGCCCTCCTTTCTTATGATTCCTGGTGGAGCATCCCTTCTTCTTACCAATGAAACACAGCCCCTTAGTGAAGCATTCTGTATGTTTGTTGGGGGCAAGTCGGATGACATCCATGTTCATGTCATCAGGATGTCTCTTTTTTGGGGAGTCAGAGTTTTGGGCATGTGTGAAGTGTCCCCCATTTCATTGCCTGTCGTGCTCATATTAGAGGTTCCTGTCATGGAACTCTCCCGCTTTGTCCAGCCACTCTTGGGCTGTTTCTGGCTCATTATTGACCCCCAACATTTTCTTTGCTAGTTCAAGGGACACTGCTCCACATAGGATCCTTTTGATGTCCTCTTGGGATCTGGCCAGGTCCAGTTCAAACACAGTCCTGAATTCTTGAAAGTCCCCATTGAACATTTCCATACAGATTACATCCAAGGTGTTCCTTGCCTCTTACTTGATGGAGAGTGGGAAAGAGGGCTAGGAAGTCCTTCTGTACCTTGGGGAAGGTAATATTGTCCAGTTGGGTGATAGGGTCTAAGATTCTGTCATACCAGCTTTTGGCAAATGCCATCCCACATCCTTTGTTCATTTGGTTAAGGAGCATGATGACCCATTGTTGATGGTTTGGGTTGTCTTCTTCTCTGAAGATTGTGGAATTAACTGAGAAATGGGCTCACATTTGTGACATCCATCTGCAAGCATCCTTGGCATTTCCTGAGAAGGAATCAGGTAAAGCCACTTTGTTCTCCTTAAGGGATGAGGTCTCAGCATGTCCATCTTCATTGGCCATTCTGTTGTATACTCTGGGGTCCCTGAGAGCTTCTCGTAGGGCAGTGGCAATGGGATGTTTGGGGGTGGTATGGGGATGGGTATCAAGGTCCAGATCTGGTCCAAAAAGGTTGATACTGTCTCCTTTGTCAGGGGGAACATAAGATGTTTGTGAAGGTTCCAGTAGCAGCTCCATATCCACGTAAATAGGGATTTCCTTGTTGTTTGGGGATAAGGAGTGGAGGGTCAGGTGTTCAAAGGGAAGGGGGGAGCCACTGGGGGTAGGTTGAGTTCTCCCACATTTGAGAAGTGGAGGGTTTGAGGAACTTCTGGACATGCTATCGGCGCTCCAATGTTCTGGTCCTACTAGGAGGTGTGAGATGGAGGTGTGAGGGGTTCTGCTTGATAGAGGTGTGTGTCACAGTCTGGGACAATTTATTGATCCATGCTACTGAGCTTCATGAAGCCATCCAGCAGGCCATTGAGGAAGGGACTTATGAGGGGTACATTTTGTTCTGTGACGGAGAAGTCCTTCCCAGGGATAGCTTCCCTTGGGAAGATATAGAGGGTGTATTCGCAATGGAGCAGTCTATTGACTGACTCCATCGGTATCTGGATTGTTTCTCTTTGCTCCACCACCTTTGGGTACAAGGTCTGCACCACCATTTCCTTTCTTGTTTATTTCATCCTGTATAGCGCCATACAGACTCACGTTAGATTTGTTCTCAGTAGATTCCATGTCTTCCCATGAGCATGAGAAGTCTCTCTCACACAACTCTTATTTCTCTCTCACAGACGCCACTACTTTCCCACTGTCATATCTCTTATTATGATAGTGTTTCCCCTATCCCCAATTACATATAAATACCCTAGATTGGCACCATGTACTGTAGTTTAATCTACACAATTCACCTGCATTCTCATCTCTTCTGCTGCGAAGATAGGTTCTTTGAGTGAGACCTCTTTCAGACTGGATCCTCTCTACCAAGCATTGCTCATCATCCTCTACGTCTACTGCTCATTGTTAGACGGACAAAGGAGAAGGGAACGACAGGACACGTATTGTAACAGTGTGTGTCTATCCTGAATACGGTGTGACAAAGATGAGTGAGGAGGAACTGCCATATGCAAGGGTGTTCTTCAAGAAGGTAGGGGTGGAGGGGGAGTGTCTGAGTCAGAGCTTTCTGAGGCTTGGTAAGAAGCCATGATAGGAGTGTGGTGGCCCCAAACATATTAGTTGAAGCCAGGGGAAGAGTTAGATCTTTTGTTAATGCAATAGCGTGTTGCGATATCTATAAGCAACAAGGCTAAGGCTTGGAAGAAGATCCAGATGAAATACATGAGGGTAAGGGCAACTATAATGCAAGCATGGCAATTACAAGCCAGGTCTGGGGGGGGCTCACTCATAAAGCAGTGTGAGTAAGTTATGCTATAGATTGTGTAGATCTAACTAGAGTACATGAGTGCCAATAGTGGCACTTTTATACGTAACTGGGATAGGTATGGGAAACTACTGCCAATATAAGAGAATTGGTAGGAGGAGAGAAGCATCCAGGAAAGTACTAACTACAAGCTCCATCTGAAGGCAATGTGAGCACAGAAGGGAAGGTGAAAAGAAGTACATACTGCAGACTGCAGACTGTGGATGGCAGTTATCTAGATTGTCCATATGGCTGTGTACAAGATAAGATTAGATTGGGACGAAAGAGGAAAGAAAAGCAGTGCAAAGAAAACAGATACCTAGCTACTCCATGGTTGGGCTTCCCATGTCTGAATCTCCCATCAGATAAACTAAGAACATGTCCCACTTCAAGGTGCTGAGAAGTCCTGCACCTACCAAAGCTTCAGTAGCTCAGTCAATAGTGCAGTTCAACTCATTGTATTGGATGTAGAGCTCTTCCCAGCCTGTAACACCCTGTACCTTAGTTTGATCTATGCAATTCATTGTGTCCTCATTCTCTCACCACTATAAAGATAGGATCTTTCAATGAGATTGCTGACAGACTGGATCCCTTGTACCAAGCTCTGCTTATTATCCTCTATACCCTCTGTTCTTACCTCACCAAAATAGAGAGAAGGAGACATGTCACTGCATATGTTAACAACAACTTTGTTGGAAAACACTTCTCTGAGTAGTATTTTATGCATCTCATGCCTCATCATGTATGGTTATTTTGTTGCCATGCAATGCTGTGACTGACATGCATGTGTTATGGTTATGTATCCCCTCAACTCAGATTTTGATTCATTCTACACTCATCAGTTGAAGTGTCACATGGATGATTGTTTCTCATATCCCATCACAGGCAAAGTTGCTGGACCATTCTTGTCTATGACCATTATTTGGAAGACTGCAATTACACTCAGATATACTGGCATCCAGACATGTGCTCTCAACATTTTGTCTTACAATTATCTTGGATTTGTGCAGGCATGAGAGGCTGCTGTTACAGTCTGGGACAACATGCTGACGCATGCCACACAGCTGAATGATGCCATCCTAGCAGCCATAGAAGAGGGAACTTACAAAGGGTACATCTCATTCTATAACAGAGAAGTCCTTCCTGGAGGAAACTTCCCTTGGGAGGATATAGAGAGTGAGTTCACTATGGAGCAGTCTATTGACTGACCCCATCAATACCTGGACTGCTTTGCCCTGCTATCTCACCTTTGCTTGCAGGGACTGTGCCACCATTTCCTTTCTTGTCTTTATCATCCTGTACACCACCATACGGACTCTTTCTAGATCAGTTCTCAATAGATCCTATGCCTTCCCACACGCATGAGAACTACTTCTCACACAACTACTATTTCCCTCCCACATATGCTATTCCCCTCCCACTGTTATATCTCTAGTTATAGCAGCATTTTCCCTATCCCCAGTTATGTATAAATACCTTAGATAGGCACCATGTACCCCAGTTTGATCTACGCAATTCACCTGCATTCTCATCTCATCTGCTGTGAAGATGGGTTCTTCTAGCAAGACCACTGTCAGACTGGACCCTCTCTACCAGGCACTGCTCATTATCCTCTACATTTACTGTTCATTGTTAGATGAACAGAGAAGAAGGGAACAACAGGACACATATCATAACAGCTGCACTGATGCAGTCAAAGAATTGATCAAATGCTATGGTATCTTGACATGTGGCACTTGTATGGAATGGGACTTGAACAAGCACCATCTCACAGCTGAGGCTCCCATCATGTGTTTTGTTGGCCTAGAGGATGCATTGATCAGTTCAATGGGATTTGCAACCAACTCCATATTCATTCCTGCTTTAGTAGGCAAGGGGTCCCTCATCATTTCTGACAAGCTCAACTGTGTTTCTATCCATGTTGGTGTCTGAACCAGCAGTGCACAGGGCCACATGTTCAAGCACATCTCCTACATCTTCTAAAGCTGCCCACACTGTATCACTGTTGAGTTCTGTTTCAACACCTAGATCTGCAGAGGAGGATACTCATCCAGGGATGGCCCCTGCTTTGGTGATTCTCTCATGGATGTTGCCTCCTCCTGCTCTTGTAGATGGGTTCAAGGCTCATATGTGCATCTGCTGCCTGGCATTCAATTTGTGCTATCTTTACACAGGCCTGAAGAAGCTTGGCTTCATTATCTATGGTCATCTATTCTCACCCATCATTCCATTTTTGGTCTACAACCCTGGAAAACTCCAATTGTTGCTGTAGTCATTGTGCATCCCACTACTTTATCATATCTTGAGTGTAGTTCCATGTCAATGCAGCACACACCAAAGATGACATTGACATGATCCTATATGCATACAATGAGCTGGGTGACATCCTCAATCTCAAGCATGGACATGGTAAGAGATGGCCATTAGAGCAGATGAGTAGTATATTATTCATATCAAGGCCTCACTTAAGCTCCAATACATCAAATGATAAACAAATTTTCTTTACAGCTTGGCATGAGGCAGCACATATTTTTGGAATTGGTCTACTCAGAAACAATTCTCCTGCTCTGTCCAAGTCAGCTGATACTGGATAAATTCCATGCAGACATCTTCTTTGCCAATTCGAGAGACACTGCCACCTGAAGGATTCTTTTGATGTCATCTTGATTGTCCATCTGAGATCTAGCCAAGTCCAGTTCAAAGGCTATGTGGAATTCTCAGAAATCCCTGTTGAATTGTTCCATACTTATGACATTATTGTTTCTTAGGCTGAATTCAATAGATACTAGCTAATCTAATGTGAATCCAGTCTCCAGGGCCAATCTGAACCAGCACTAGGTATATGATAACTCTAATTACCTAGGCAAATAGTTGATGTAAACAAAGACAAACAACTATATTGTGATACCACTTTAGCCAATTGAATACCTGGTTGTTCTTCCTATCTCCAAATCTTAATTCCTAAGAGGTAATGGAGGTTAATTTGCTAGTTTGCTAACTATGTAGCTTGAAGTGACTTGCTTAGGCTTTGAGATACTAAGA
>JBBPTU010000167.1:0-36694 GCA_038094295.1 Tylopilus aff. beelii
TCAAAACAAGTCCATACGAGTAACGCTTTCTTTTTCCCGTTGCATTGTGAGTACTGAAAGTAAGAAGGTTGCATTTGCCCGCTGGGAGCTGGATAGTAATTATTCATTTGCTGACCAGTTGGGGGCATAGGGGGAGGACCCGGAGGTGCTGGATATCCTCCAGGACCAAAGGGTGAGGGATACCTGGTCTGTCCACTAGGAGGTCCCAGGGGTGGTGCATATGGTCCGGAATGAGGAAATCCTCTGCGCGTGTCTGAACTTGAAGGCGGAGCATGCCCCCCATGGGCGTAGTGTGTGAATGAGCCAGAAGGAGCTGCGCTGGAATTGTAAACACTGAAAGCAGAGACAGGTGAACACAGACAAGATATCGTCTTTGTGAGACAACTCACCCTCTTGGGTCAGGCTGGGGTGGAGGATAGTTTGAGGAATGATGACTGTTGAAGTTCCTGGACGGCAATCAGTTTCGACATCCTCGCCGTTCGAGTGGTTGTGCGACAGCACTCACGCGTTCAACGGGAAACTAGATTATAAGCGGAGCTCAGTGGAAGTCGTACCCGCATTTCGTTTTGTAGCCTACTTACTTGGGGTTAGGATATCCACCATAAGACATACTTCGACAAGAGTTGCGGCTGAGCGCTGAACGTTGATCGGTGTAGATGTGTTGATGACGATGGATATAGATCTCGCCGGACCCGAGTAGCCACCCGCAGTACTAGTCCAGTTTGGATTGCTGACTCTGACCATGACCATCATATGGCTGGTATCACGATTCACGATCACAAAGACACCTTCTTACGACGAGTTGGTTCGTCCCTATTCCGTTCATTTCCGCCATACCTACCGGCACAATGTGTTCAGTAACTTGAGCATCAATGCATTTCTGCTCGATCCAAGTTCTCACTGATCTGGCTCCGGTGCCATGTTGCAGACATGCCATTCTCATACGCTGTCCCTTGCACATAATACCCGGCAGCGTTAGTTGCTAGACTGTCTCTTTAGAACGTTGCTGTAAATGACATTCATTGCAAGAGTAAGTTTATCGTGCATCCATACCATCCGTTAAATGTTCTACTTATTTTTACCACTTCATCGTCTGCGTTCGGTTACCGCTCCATGCTTAGTACATGCATGCAGTTGAAATCCCTAGGCGAACAGTTACCGTGTTATCGCGCTAATCTACACGGTTGTCCTTGGTGCAGTTTATAGGGGTTCACTCGCAGAAGAGCGCCAAGTCATGCAGCGGTATATCGTCCAGATAACAGTTTTTCATCCTCTTTCGGCGGAGGCTGTTTCCTTCCAACTTTTTGTTGAAGTAATCCAGTCGCGATGCAGGATTAGGCTAAATATTTACTTCAGCACGCGCTTCCGCTGGGATCCTCGGAAACATTGCCTTCCAACGGCTTGCTATCATTCAAACAGCCAGTGTCTTCTCCTCGACCACTACAGTGGTAGAGCTTAGTAGGCCAACTCAGAACAAATCAGCGTGGCATTCGCAGGCAATGCTTACCTCAATGAGTTTGTGGGGGGACGCTACAGACGTATTTGAAGACCATTTACTTAATGCCCGCGGGTGACTGACGTATTACGATTGTCCAACTGCGTCGGACCGCGACGCCTTTCGGCGTCTTGGTAGGCAACGTTTACTCTTCATGACACGCCGCTCCACTGTCGTGCACAATCTCGGCACATCATCTGCGTGAGCGCTTCACACGTCCCGAATGAACCCGCTTTCTAGAGTCGAGGATATAAATCCAGCTTTCTGTCTATCTGTCCCAATTACTCTATATCATGGCTTCCTCGCCGCAGCTGTCTGTAATGGACCCAGGTCCGGACGCAACACTGATTGCATACAACCTGTCTCAGTACCTGCTCGACCGAACCAACATACACGACACTGTCACGCGCTTGGTGAGTGATTATTCCGTCCTCGTCTTTGAAAATTCCCATAGACGCGTATATTTTGCAACAGTCCGCGTACTCTGACTGCAGAGACTTTGAACGCCTCGGAAACGAAGTGTTTGCCTCCTCCGCGGTCACGATTGATAATTCGCTTATCACAAATGAAGAGCCTCAAGGTAAAAGTGACATTCTTATGTAGCGCTGTTCGAAAGAAGGTGACGCTGTGTCAAGGTAGGCCGGGCAAGGAGGAAGCAGAGTCCTGGGAGAAGTATTTTGAACAATTCACGGCAGTACAACACGTCTTGACGTAAGTCTCATCGAGTCTCAGTGTCCAACCAAGTCAAAGCAATTGCTACAGCTGTATACTGGTCAACCTTCCGCAACCTGCCCCGACTTGGAATATTGCCACGCCAAACAAGGCGACTGCATCTGCGAACGCGGTGGTCACTTTCCGGCGCGATCGTGCACGTGGGGAATCGATCGTTCAGTATGGGGTGAGAATACTTCTTAACTATGATGACGCTAGGTTCTTGGAACTTTCATTTGGCAGAGTTATTACACCTTCGATTTGATTCGACAGCCAGGCGTAGATGCAGGGTCAAACCCCTGGCGAATTTCGCATATGAAAGCGCATCCGTATTGGTTCAGAGGAAACGTGGAGGTGATGAATTGCTAGCATGTGTTTACCGTACGTTCGATGGAGGATGATTGAACAGCCTCTTGAAAAAACGGGTGGACCGTACATAATTCTCGGTAAACTTACGGTGGAACCTCACGGCTCGTGAACGTGGACCCGAGAAGAACGGAATGTCCAAACTACGTCTATTGAATCAGAGTCTGCAACAACGTTTACACGTGCCTGGCTTAACCTGCATGGGCAATCCGTCAGATAAACGTCACGGTGAAAGCAAAGCAAAATCAGAGTCGAAAGTTTCCTCAGCTCCGGGGAGCCTAGGTAGTCTAACATGCATTTTGACTGCGGCTGAAAGCCCATCATGTCACTCGAAACGGATATCCGCGCTCACCTTGGGTACTTTGTCGAGACAGCCATGAGGGTGGAATCTGACTGCAATGCGTCTCCGATCAAAAAAGGATGGTGCCGTATGAGCGGGGTTGCAAGGTTTAGAATCCAGTGGACTGCAAACTGCCCAGTCTGGTCCGAAATGAGAGAAGCATGCAGCGTGCTCAGGGAATGGAGAGTAGCGAGACTTTGAAGTGGGTCCACGAGGTGGCCTCGTTTCCTCTCAATCGCGTAATCGCGCAGTTTTCCTTCAAACCTATCACACGACGTGGGCTGAAACGTTGGCTACACGATCCATTGGCGTGGGCGTCGTTAACCTGTGTACGGTTGTCGTCCGCGACGGGGATAAACTGAAACCAGTGTACGCACTTGCCAGGATGGCAAGCGGTGATAAAGTCAACTGGCGTAGAAAGTCGCTGCTTTTGGCAACCTCGTGTTTTCTGGCAGCCATGGCCTGCGGCCCTCGCTTGTCCTGATAATCACTCGAGGGTCAGTTCTATTTTCGTCCTTCTCGTCCTCCAGTTTCTCTTCTCCTCCCCCACCGCAACCCCGCAAGGCAGTTTCGGCGGGCGGGCGTCTCTTCCAGCTCCACCCATGTCTTCCACAGCTATCGGCACTTTCACCTGTTGGGATGGCTACGACGGCTATGAACTGGTAGAAGAACAGACCCCCCGTCTTCCTCATCGCTCCCGACTTGCATCTACATCTAATCTACCCTCCTCCGCGCGACAAGGTGCCGACCGCAGCGGGGAGCGCCCAAAAGCGTCGAGGCCGACCACTTCACAGGCTCCACGGGAACACGACTATGTGTCCCTCAATGAGCTATGGAACTCCCTGCGGGAGAAGAAGCAGGCTGCAGAAGCCAAGCTTCCCCTCAAGGTGAAATCTCTCGAGCAGCCCCAGCCCGGACCCAGTGGCGTGTCACGTATCATACCAGAGCAACATGTCAAGCCCAGGAAGGTAACCCCTCCTAAAGTGAAACGGAAGAAATCCACGTACGCCGTTGCATTGCTTCGTCCGTCCCGTCGTCTGATTCTTCTCAACGTGCTCCAGGGACTGCGTTTCATTTCGCGAGTCTCGTTCTGGTCGTATGGTACGGACTCCTCGCAGCACGTTCCCGTGATAAACTTCTTATCCCCACCCAGATTACGGCGACCTTTGACTTGCCCGGGATAAAGAAAGAACAGGCTCATGTTAGCTTCCGTTGGAATAACTTGGTTGTTACGTGGCAGACAGTCAAGATTACGGAGAAAGAAGAAGATGGCCGACTCGTAAGAGAGAAAGAGGAGAAGAAATATACACGCACCATACCCCTTCCAGAAGGGACAAAAGTAAGCGCGCAGCCATTCCTTGGTCTCACGAGGCTGACTGCGAGTTTTTTAGTTCGAAGAAATACATGCAGTCATGGACAATCGGTATCTCATCCTGAGCTATCCCAACATGCGCACTGTCCGCGTGGAACCCAGAACTCGACTATCCCGACAGGCTGAGGCCCGTCGTGTCGAACCCACTGTCATCTCTGACAGCGATATTAAATCTAGCGATGAATTTGAGAATGCATCTTACCTCAAGTCGACCGATCACTCACCACACGAAGAAGTCACAGAAATCACAGACGTCTCGGAATATTAGAAGTTACAATCACTGTTACAGTTGTCTACCTAGGTGTCACGTCCAGAAAACATGTTTTACTACAGCCGTGTGCAACGTATGTGGGGCGAAGTTTATTTATTCCTTCCAATGGAGTTGATCGGCAACTTGAATGGAACGTATGTCTGTGCACTGTTAGATCTTACTTATTACGCGACGAACTCGGACCCCTTCACCATAGGCAGGTACATAACCATCGTATCGAAAGCATTACAACAACGAAATGTCTTCTACAAGACGAGGTGAAATCTACTTTACATATCATCCACACTCCACGAGTAGCTCGCAGTATCTGTCCGTTTTCTCTCGTTGATACGCTGGAACCATTTCTTCTCGAATCCGTTGCCACGATCTAGAAACAGTATCAGTCGACCATCGAGACCTTAAGCAACTCATTTTACCTACACCGTCCCATCTGTGACCCGGCTTTATGCCGAAACGGTTGGGAGGAGGCGCAGGTCCGCGATATTCTGGCTTTTTTGCAACCTTTGCTTTCGTCTACGAAAGAGAAGAATCAGAGAACCAAGGCCAAGGTATGCAATACTTAGGCTAACCGTTAGGAAGGCAGCAGCAGGATCGTTCCATATCTCGCGAGCCTTGAGCTCTTCGTTAAGATCCTTGTCGTCCACATGCCGAGAAAATGGTAAAGATCTGTTCTTCTCCAGCTCCTTTCTACGTTTCTCTTCATCTTCTCGTTGTACGAGCCCCTTGCCCCATTCCATCTTTTGTGCATCTCTTTCTTCCCTTTCTCTTTTCTTTCGTGCCGCTTCTGCTCGTGCTAGTTTCATGTCAATCTTACGACCAGATGCATCGCGGTATACAGTTTCCTGCGCGGCTTCCATCTCCTCTTGTGTCAATTCTTCCTGTTTAGCACTGGCCTTCGTTTGCTATAATCTCGTCAGTCGTCAGCTCACACGGGCAGTCAACTGGCTCTACCTTGCGTAGTTCCTCGGGGCGGATCAGCCCGCCCTTGAAAGGTCGTACATCCTCCACGATAGTCGGTTGTTCGTCCGGCGGCGGGGGTGGACTCTCCTCCCTCTTTTGCCCTTCTTGCACTTTAATCCATCCGGTGCGCTCGTCCGTTTTCCGTTTCTTGAAACTTCGGTCGCTCGCGACGGCAGCCTCTGCCACGTCCTGCTCCTCTTCTTGTTGTCGTCTCGTCGCCTCGTCGCCAAAGCCGGCATCCTCGTCGACAAACATGGACGGACCGCTGGTCGCACCACTCGCGGTCTTGCGTTTCTTCTTCTTTTGGGCAGTTCGGGCTAGTATGGCGTCGGCTTTGGCCCCAGACATGTACTTCTCCGCAAGATAGGCCTGCATTGTCGGTAGCGTAAAGATGTCGGCGAGATGCTATAGAATGAGCTTAGAGTACAATTGTAGACGCGCAACATCATCGCGTGCGTTACGTAATCTAGAAATACATGGCCAAGTGCAAGTACATACAAATGCTAGTCAAACATGGCATGGAGGCTGGTCCAAGGAATACAGTGTCGCAGAAGACCCGTACAACTACCACACGCGCCGCGAGCTGAGAAGATGAAGAGATCTGTGAGGGCACTAAACACCTAGCAAAGTCATAACAACTTACGGAAACAAAGCAGAGTATGCGGCTTCTGCTTCTTGGAGAGGGACCAAGTCCAAGGGTGCACGTGAACGTGAAGTGCTAGTGTGATGCGCATTGCCACGGCGTCCTACCTGCTCCCGACGACTGGGATCACGAGGATTGTTCGGACCGGCGTCACGGGGTCCAGAGAGGGAAGTGAATTTGTTGTAAGGCACAAATCTTAATGGTCGGCGCGTGCATGAGACTCCAGCACTGCCCACCAAGCTGTCAAGCGGATCTCCACCGGTCAAAACGGCAGCTCGGAACAGCGTTTTCGCAGTCTTGGAAGAACCCCCTGGTCGTTGAGACGATTTGGTAACCTCGCGAATGCGCTCTGTTTTCCGCTCCGCTGAGCGATGGTGGGTGTATGCGCGGGACTTCTTGAGAGGGACGACCTTCGGGACTGAGGTGGACTTGATCTTCGGCCCTGTCTGCACTGAAAGACGGAGAAACTTCTCGACCGTGATGATGTGATCCGAGGGCGCCTCGAGACTCGGGTTATCAAGCAGCGCAGGAGAGGACATCGCGGCTTCCGGGAGTACAGCAATCTCGGGTATCAGTCCAGAGTGGTGGTCTGGGTTATGGGGCTTATCAAGACATGTGGTACCCTCCGTTTCAAAAGCCCCGAGCGTCTGTGGCCTCCTCCGTCTTCTTCTAAACTTGTCAGTATCGATAGAGGGCAAACGGGCAAGTGGGCTGTGGGAACAGCTAACCACAAACTCATTGGCATCATCCTGCATCATTGTTGGGTCAGTTTGTGGTTTCGACGTAATTGCCGCATGAACTTGAGCGCGAGCTAAGATCTGGATGACTAGAAGAATAGCCTCGTCGTTATGGCGTTTCGACGAGCAGCGCCCCATTGGGTAAGTACTCTCCGCGCCACAGTACGAGAACTGCGGGTCCATCAACGCCGAGCTAACGCCAATGTAAGCAGCCTGCTTAGTACAAACTCCTTGGGTCTAAACTTTCCTACGGCCTGTAAACGACCGAGTTGGTGCCCTGGGCTTTTAGACAGCACCTCGTGCTCCTTCGCAGCTTATAATGCCGTCGGATGCTTTGACCAATGAGTATGGACACGCTAAGTAAGTGGGATGTATTTTTCGGGCTGTGGTGACCTTGCCCGTCGGCTGTTCAGGCTAATGCTGTTCATCAGAGCCGATCGCTGTCGAATACAGGACGATGTTTATGTCATTGTAAACTCCATTCTCGATATGCAGAGCCCCCCTCTGGGGTACTTAAACCCAGAGAGCTCAGCACATTCTTCAGCAGCTCCTACACCCCAAGACCCATATTCCTATTCTTCTCCTTAATTCCATCGACATGCGAACCACTCTCGCTACGATTATCATGTCTGCTGCAGCACTGGTTGCTGCGATACCGCATCCTCGTCAGAACTGTCCTGAAGCCACACGCTTTGGCGTTGTAACTGTGACCCCATCCACTTTTGCGCCCGGCGATGTAAGCCAAACCCTATTACCTCTGGGAAGAACCTCAGCTTAATGAATACTAGCTCATAACGATAACCACCGACTTCAGTTGTGCCATCAAGAACTTTGGTATCATACCCCAATTCGCCGACTACTACATTGAGGTGCCCGTTAACAACAACGGCCATGAACCTCCCATCCTCTTGAACCGCAGTACCCCCCCGAACGGCACGGCTCAAGCGTTTTCCGTCGTGGTATGTTCACTGACACCTGAACATTTGAATTTTTTTCTGACGTTTCCTTAGGTCCCCATGGCAAACTACTTTGCCAACGCCAGTTACGCGGTGAGATTGGACACCACCTACCCCGTCAACGGTACCGACGGCTCGTCGTACTCTGTCGTCGGTGGTGTCGACACTCCGATCACCATCAAGCACTCCTAGTGTCAATAACATCATTAACTCGGACGATTTGGTGCGCTTACAGTATAACGCATTTCGTGCTTGCTCTTCGTAGTATATTCGGAACTTCGACGGACTAACTGTGAATAATATGTATCTGATTGCGGATATTTTGCAAACACGAGTGTTATGTTGAAAAGATTATTACGACTTATTACAGTAACTTGATCAGAGGACAATACGTAAATTCTGTCGAGTTAACTTTGGAATGCCAAGTTGTTTACTACATCTGGTTCAAGCTCGAAGGTCTATCCGTCATTGTGCAACTGGCTTATGTTGGACGGACTTTGACAATAGCAGTCATGGGCTCTTTCCCAGTCATCCTGAGCTGCAATCTATCATGCCTCAACTAGGGGCAGATATTCACTGACCGCGTTTACCGCATGTGCTACCACTATGCGATTAACGGGCTCACTGCAGCACTTTCGCATAGTGGTACAAGGGTTGAACATGACTTTCTAGGGGCTTCAGGTCGAACCTTTACATCCCCACCACTTTGATGTATTTGTCTATCCGCAATACAGCCTTGATGGTAAATGAAATGTTAGTCGTCCACCCTTGCGAGAGCCGAGCCAAGAACAAGGACGTTGATATCCCTCCACAAAGTTCATACACGCAATTCCTAGGGATTCTCTAGAGCCACCAATTCAGCCTTCAACTTCTTCAGCTCTATAACTGCGGTATCGATGACATCCTTTTCCGCCTTCTTCTCCTTGAGTGAGCGAACGTGGTTACCTTGTTCGAGGATCTTGGCTTCCAATGCAATCACTTCTTGCGATTTTGGTCCATCCAAAGCACCATCCGCTCTTCCATTAGGGTTGGTCACTTTCTTCGCCTTGCGTTTCGAGACGGCAGTTGCCTCCTTCTGTCCCTCAGTCCCACCGAACTTGGCCTTCCATACTTCCTCCATCTTTTCGTCGATGTTTTTGAACAGATGGTCCGGCTTCCCGATCTGGTGGCCCGCCAAGATATCTGTGGAAAGCACTTCAGGCACAGACCGTGCTGGCGCGTCGAGCTGTTGTAGAATAGCTTCCGACGTCGTTGGCATGAACGGATAGACCAACACAGACAGCACATAGATCAAATTCACTGCGCGCGAGACGACCTGAGCGCAGCGTATGGGATTCTCCGTCATCAACGCCTTGTTAAGCCCGGAAGCCTGCAGATAACCATTGCCGCGATTGGAGATGAGCATGACGGTCTGCAAGCCAAGACGAAGCTTCACGCTTTCCATCGCGTCTATGTATTCTTTGAGGAGGTTGTTAACCTCCGATATGAACTCGCCGTCCAGAGGATCGTTGGGGGATAATGGTCCAGGAGCATCGCCGCTCTCAGGAACAACGCTGCCGTACTGCGATGCCACGAACTTCAAGGCGCGGTTGACGAAGTTTCCGAAACTATTGGCGTGTTAGCCAGCAGCACATCAACGGACAAGTAGGAGCTTACTTCTTGAGCAAAACGTTATTATTTGCTGCAATCTGAGAATACCAGTGAGTAGAGGTCAGATGAGAGCGACAAGTACCTACGCAATCTGCCCAGGAAAACATCGCGTCAGCGGATTCAGGTCGGGTGGCAAGTAGGTAGTAACGCCAGACTGACGCCGGAATGCCAGTCTCCTTGGCCGCGGGTCCGAACACTCCACGGCCCTTGCTTTTTGAGAACTTTCCGCCCTCGTAATTTAGGTACTCTGTACTGGTGTTTGTAGTTGTTCAGTACCGAGATAAGGACAGTTCTCACCTGTCGTCGATATGTGGTGGAGCATCGTCCATTTTCTACCATCGGCGAGAAGCATCGCAGGGAAATAAACAGTATGGAAGTAAACATTGTCCTTGCCCATAAACTGATATAACTTGACATTATCGGGGTTGAGCCACCATCGTTGCCAATCAGCAGTATAATTGGCGGTTATGCTAGCGTAACCATTTACGGCGTCGAACTACCGAAACAACATTCAGATACCAAGACGAGGAGAGATCTTTGACCATACTACAGACCCATACGTCTAGAAAGGCTGTCAACGTCTAGAACAGATTAGAAAGCATGGTACTTACAGAGAACTTTCCCATCCATCTCTGTGTCATCTTCTCTGCCAAGTAGGGGGATGGGCACGCCCCAAGTCAGATCCCGAGTGACGGGCGTGGGACGCAGACCACTCTTCAGACGAGCATCGACGATCTCTCCTTCTATGTTAATAGTTGCGTTGGGTGACCACTTGCCGTTTTTATACGATATTTTAATCCATTCTTCTAGTCGAGTCTGTGTCTTATCGAGTCTGAAATACATATGAGATGAAGAGCGTGCGACGACTTTATGGGTTTTATCGATGAGACATCGGGGTTCAAGAAGGTCTATAGCGTCGAGGGTACGAGCGCAACCGTCACACTGGTCCCCTCGAGCGTCCTGCATGACTTGAGGAACAGTCTCTGTAACTAACGTATTGGTCTGCTCACGGGGAAGTTACAATGCGGACATATGCCCTCCACATATCGATCGGCCAGGAACCTAGATGTTGGTTTATAAAGGACAACAAACTGAGGTATCCCACTTACTTTTGGCACCCCTCACAGTACGTCTGATCCCTCACTTGCCTTTCTAGATAATCCTGCTTCCCAAGATTGAGGTATATCGACTGACATATCCTGACAAAGAAGTTAGTTTGTGTGAGTCAAAACAGTGAGGTGGCAAGATGGAGAGCGCTACTCAGTATGTTGCGGGGTGGAAGTACGACCAAAAAGATCAAAACTATTCAAACAGTCGGTTAGGACGAAGAAGGGAAAACACAAGCGTGGCGACTTGCCCGATGTCAAACCACTCGTATGTTTCTTTGTGTAGCGCATGGTATTTATCACAGAGTTCTCTGGGTGTGACGCCTTCCTTTAGTGCCGCCGTTTCTGTTGCTGTACCATATTCATCCGTTCCACAGATGTAAAGTGTTCGGCGATTGCGAGTCCCTGTGATCCCGTCGAGACGAGTTTGAGGAAGGGAGTGATGCACACTCACGACTATATCTGAAATGGTACCTGGTCAGCCCCCGGAGCCTACAAATTCGCGATCCAGTATATATACGCACCTACTGAATACGTCGGCACTCAGAACGCTTCCGATGATATTTCCTGCAGAGAATGTCAAAAGAAGATTGATCAGACGAGTGGAAAGACAAACCAAGATGGGGTACGTTGTTACAGTAAGGCAACGCAGAGGTAATCAATATATTTGTTTCTCCTTCCTTGGGTAATCTAGTTCGATCAATGATACTGTCAGGCCGTCCGATAGGCTGCAAGAGTCATCCTCACATTGCGGACTGTCCAGGGTCTGGAATCACTCTGAGAACTTGTTCTCTGACTGTCATTGTAGATGGTCGATAAGTCACAGATTTGGCGAACGGTGGTTCCTTTGATCGAATGAAAAGTAGTTCCGACTTCGCTCATGCCAGTGAGTCACTTAGCGTGTGAGCGCTTGAGCGAGTGACTCGGTGACGATTACTAATCTAGACGGGTGACTAGTGACAAAGCCATTACTTTGCAATTACCGATTATCTTGTTCCGCCACTCAGGCTGTTCGAGTAAAAACTATTGCGAGTTTTCCATCAAATGCGCCCGAAATGACCTTCCACGCACTGTCTAGAATCCCTGAAGAGTCCAAAGATAGCACAGGGGGTCGTCGGTACCATCCATTTATGGAGGAAGCATCATGGAACCACGGTAACTCTGATAACTCTCTTTTTTCTCTGGGATTCTTGTGGCCTTGGTCGAGTCAGATAATACGGGAGGGAGTTCCATAGCCCTTCTCTAGGCAGGTATACTATAGGTACGTTGTTAGGAGAATGTTGAAAACTGACGGAGATGTGCCCGCCAGTGTAAAATATCAACCATGGCTATGACACACGCCCAAGAAATGAGGTACGTAACTTACTAATTGGGTCGTGTGCGTCGCGTGTCCCCACATTATAAAGTCGCGTTTCCATTGGGGAGTCTGCTTGCCCTGTCTTCCAGCTCCTAGTTGTTGCGATACATCAAGCCTGATTGTCGCAATGGTGCTTGACAGAATTGTCACAGACCCCATCATTTCCCCCGAGAATACTGCTTTCACTCCTTCCTCCTCCCGCCCCCCTGTAGAGCATCTCCCTCTTGCAAATACCCCCTTGCCATCATCGGAACGGGACCCTCTCATTGGCCCTTCTAAGCCAAACAAGCCATTCTACCGTGCCCGGCCACTATGGTACTTATTCTCCTTACTCTAAACCCGCTACACCCATTGACCGAGGTCCAGGTTGGTTCCATTCGCCTTGACTATCTCTATTACGGTGGGCAGGATACTAGAAAGTTGCCGTAACTCTGCTCATGACATCTATCCAGCGCGGAATGACTTTGGCGTCTCGTGTCGAGGTGTTCACGGAGCTATCATGCAGACAATTCCACGACAACGACAGCCAACCCTCCATCTTAGGATTGCGGCCCACTCACACCTCCATTTACCCTAAAGTAGATGCTAATCTTAACTTTACGCTTCTATCTTTCCCATCACCTGCACGATCTCTCTTGGAGCCCAAGGGCGATGGCGAGAGCGAAGGAGATGATCCTCGAGTTATTCCTGGCAGAAAGTGTGTTTCAAATCCTGTCGTGCAGGCTGGAGCTGCCAGGCTCCAGACTATCATTACAGCTACTATGGGCACGCTTTCCGCACTCACCGCAGGCTGGTGGGGTCACTTTGGGGAACGTCATGGTCGTACTCGTGTCCTTGCAATATCCACGCTCGGTCTGTTCCTTACGTGCGTGCACATCCGGAGTGGAAGTGGCGTATCTGATCAGTGCCGTTTAGGGATCTTATCTTCATCCTCGTCTCCACCCCTGGAAACCCTCTGGCTACGCATTCCCACAGGCTTCTAATTTTGGCTCCAATTATTGAGGGCCTACTGGGAGGGTGGTCATCACTTACCAGTGCCACCACAGCCTATATCGCTGATTGCACCTCACCTGGATCCCGTGCAACTGTCTTTGCACGGTTCACTGGCGTGATATTCGTTGGCCTGGCTCTTGGGCCAATAATAGGTGCTTGGCTAATCAGAAATCCAATACCATTTTTGAAGATTGGTCAAGGTATATACCCGCGGGTTCCATAATTCTATCTGAGGCTGATGCCTTAACCTTGGTCGATCACCCTTTAGAGAGTGTTAACTCGGTGTTCTGGGTTGCCATCTGTGGTTCCTTCTTAAACTTTCTGCTAATGCTTTTCGTATTCCCGGAGTCTCTTGCTGCGTCGCGTCGGGCGATGAATAGGAAAGGTAAGAACCGTGCAATAGAAGGTGATGAAATTGGAACAAACAGTAGGCTGTCTATTTTTCTTATCTCTAGAAGCATCTGAGTCATCTCGTCGTAGGCAAGGAAAATCACTCTTGGGTAGTCATCCGAATTCTCAAGGGTTTCATTTCTCCCCTTGCTGAATTTCTTCCGACTGATGTTCCAGCCACTCACTCAACTGGAATGCTCAGCCAGCCATATGTTCACAAGGACTGGAGCATGACGTTCCTCGCCCTGTCTCTCTTCGTTTATAGTCTTGCTTCAGGCCTTATCCAACTCAAGTATCTTTACGCTGAGCACATCTATGGCTGGAGCGCGGAACAATTGAGTTACTATATCTCCTTCTTGGGTGCCGGCCGTGCTTTACATCTTATCATCCTGCCGTGTGAGTTATTAAATACCCCGTCAACTCCTGAAACGTGTATTGACAGAAAACGCAGTTCTCCTGGCTGCATTCAAACCTGTTCAAGCAACAGTGAGGTCAGTACCGGTACAGCCCCGTACAAATGGCCTCAAGGCAAAGCTTAAACCCACGAAAAGTGACCTCTTTTCTGAAATTCGCTTTGACCTGCTTGTTGTACGGTGCTCCATGTTGTTCGATTTTTTCTCTCATGTTCTCGTCGTGCTATCTCCGCTTCCCACCAATCAAACCGCGTCTGCGCGGTGGTCGCAATTCGTATTTGTCGGGGTTACTTCGTTGACATGTGCTGGTGCCGGAGTTACGCCCGTTGCTCAAAGCCTAGCCCTGTGCACCCTCCAAGGTCGCAAGATGGCAGAGAAAGAAGTCGCAGACGGCCCAGAAAGTGTCTATTCTTCGCCTGAATCAGGTAAATTATTCGGTGCCATTTCCGCCCTCCAAGCGGTTGGCCAGGCTATCGTCGGAGTATGCTTTGTGTTCTCTCGAATATCTTAGTGCCTAACACCTTTCCTTAGCCGATCCTGTTTGGGATGATATATAGCAGCACCGTTGCCTCGTCCCCCAAAGCCATCTTTGTGGCAGCTGCGGTCCTCGTTGTGGTTGCTATTGTCTTGACCGTGTTCATCAAACCGGCCATTAAGAACACTCAGAAGAAGCGGAAGGCCGTCACGGTACCAAGGCACATCGCCGAACTCGAAAGAAGAGGCCGTTCCCGAGCGAAAAAGGACCTTCGGGGTGGTTCAGCAAGTGCTTCGTATGGCGCTGTGAGATATGACTCGAGCACTTCTAGCTAGAAACCAGAGGCTGGCCTTCTGGACATGGGTGAACGTCGAGAGACGTCCGCGAAATATGGTGACATAAAAGGGGATGATAGTATGCATATCTGTATTCATTAATTTGCTGTCTATGATGGACTTGGGTTATAACCACTGGCTTCTACCTAGGAGATCGTTGCTTCATCGGATTTGATCACATGACATTTCGGCACGAACAAAGAATCAGTGGTCTCGCCAAAAATGATGTGTACTACTTCACAAACACTTAACACCGATATCATCCAAATGCCGTTACAACATGGAGATAACGGATATACATCCACCAAGCTCCCCTCTTCAGCGAGAGCTAGATCCACCATAACCCGTGCTCGTTCTGAGTGACCCCAGGTTGGAAGGACCCTCCATCCTGTCAAAGCTCGCGCGACGTCGCGCGGGCCTGAAACGCGGCTGTTCCGAACGCTCCCAGTCATACGCCCTTGGAGCAGACTGACTTCGATTGAGTAGACTGCCTCCGAGCGCGCCGAGGGCAGCACCGGTCCAGAAGCCAGGACTCCATCCCTCGTTGGACGACGGGTGTTTCGTGTAAGGCGGGGGAGGGCCGGGATAGTCACCGGGGAAGTAGGCGTGGCCGGGTCGCCGGTTGTTGTCGGGGCCGGGATAGTTGGGTGGAGGGACGCGCTGGGTGTTTCCCGTAGGGGGATAGCTCCGGCGCAAGCAAGAGTAAATCAAGTTGTATAGAATGACGGCCAGGACGGCGAGCCAGACGAGCATGAAAATAATGCCGGACGTGTCCAAGCCTGAAATTACTTGTGAGTTGCATGAGGGCGGCAGTTACGCTCAGGACGTACTGCCGAAGAAGTTGGATACGCCATCGAACGACGGCCAATCTAAACGGTCATCTCTAAGTGCGTGAGGAAGTTGAACGAGGTGATATTCAAGAGAGCAAGAGCCTGTCATGCGTTGGCCAGAACCATCGACGTCAGAACGGTCTGGAGGAGCTCTGCAATAACTCACCTTTCATCACATATGGGTCACCGGGTCCGTTCCAACCCTCACACGAGACCCCCACCTTGCCGAACCGCAGAGAGGAAGGTAGATCCGCCTCACACTGTCATGGAGATGGTACCTCAGGTCGAATAATGCCACTTGGTCATGTCACTCGCCTTCCAGTCGACGTTGACGCCGGAACCACCGATGTTCCTACAACGCACAACCTCAGGCTGGTACGTAGCGCAAGGTTTCCCAAGGCATACCAACTGAGCGATGGGTGTGGTCCTCCTAGCAGCGGTGAGGGTGTCCTTGTAGAAAGTGATTGCAGGGATATTCTCCAGAGCTATTCGGGACATGTCATCAAGTCGTTGACCGCGACGAGGCCACGACACGTCCCAGTTTCGATTTGCCGTTAATGGACACGTACACACGCCTCAAAGGCGTCAAGGACTCCGGTCTATTATATTCATGCGGGACAGCCAGGACAGATCCCCCCGCCGCAACCCCAACAGCTGGCTACCCCAATGCCCCACGTTCGTAGAACGAGCGTAATAATACTGACAACTCCTTCCCCCAGTACGAATCCACTGGCAATGACAATTAAACGGATGTCTTCTCCGCCAGTTTTCGCAATCCTTCGGTGGTACCAATACTCTATCAATCCGCCAATAAGGCGCGCCAATGAGAAGGATGGGGTATTCAGGAACCCGATTGCAAACGCAATGCCGGATGGGATCCACTTGGCATACGGCCAGCCTTGTCGGACGGCCATGACTTTGACGGCCGCGACAACAGAAAACAGTACGGCGAATAGTAACATGAACGAGCTGGTATTTAACGGTAATTGTCCGTTGCCTGTAGTTCCTTGTCAATTACCACATAATATAAACTTCATTGGCTTACGAAGTAGGCGTGCAAGGCCAAGCCACACGTATGCAGTCGGTGCTGGGAAAGAAGGACCCGGAATACTATAAGCTTTCTGATAAAGATTATACGCAGTTGCGGACACTACAATGGACAATGATGAACCGATTAATTGGCCATAGAATTGCGCTCTTGGTGAGGCGCGAATGAGATGTCCAGTCTTCAAGTCTTGCATGAGATCCCCAGCTCTACACGAAACGGTCAAGGAAGTGAATTAGTGTATGCAGCGGGACTGACTGTTGTGCGCCTGCCTCGGCCACCCCGCCTGCTATTATGTTTGCCACAACATTTCCAGGCTGTACCCAAGCAAAGAGGAGTTGTGAAATTTTGCCAAGCCCGCTCACGGGGTTTAAGTCGGTTTCTCCCAATGCTCGGACTCTAACAAAGAGTCAAAGAAGAATATCACAGGATGCATGTCACATACCCAAGGATACTCAGTAAACCACCGACGGCGAAACCTATAAGTGTCGCCCAAGGTTTGATTCCCTCGTCCCCAAACACCATCCAAACCAGTAGGGTCCCGACCACCACACTGGTCACCAGGCCGCTCAGAACCCATCGAGTTGGTACAAGCCTTTCTGGGGTTTCCAGGTCATGATCTGCTTCTTGTGGTACATTGCTAACCTTTCGAACGGATAGAACCACCTTAGTGATGGATGATTGGACGATTGGGAACAGAGAGACGAGAGAATCAGCACACATAATCGCAAGAGAGATCCAAAGAATCCATCCTCTGGCACCCGTGGACATATCACCAACTGGCCCTGGCGCCCACCCTGCACGCTTGGAAAGTGGCGATAAAATCCCCCAACCTACGACCATTCCCTATACGACTAGTCAGATGCACGAATCGATCCATTTTGAACGCGTATTACCAAATTCATACTCAGGGTTGTAGGGAAGCCCATGATGATACCTTGCTAATTTAAGTATTCAAAACACCCCAAGTCAAAAGGAAAACTTACCCTGGCCGACATATGACAGACTCGGGGTGAATGACCATAACCAGTCACGAGCGAGGTATTTTCCGAAGAGCGGCACAGAGAAGATGATCGGAAAGAAATATGCAGCGAGCTAAGAAAAGGTGAGGCACCAGATGCATAAGACACTAAGTTAACCGACCGTCATGGTTCCAGAAACTAAAAAGCTATAGATGAGGTCTATCCAACCTTCTTTCTGGACGAGCTCGCGTTCATCGAGACCCTCTGATTCATCGACACGCGCATTTACGTCGTCAGTGAGCGGGGGGTCGTTGGCCATATCTTCCGTATCAAGCTCTCTATACCCGGATCTGCGGCGCAACGACGTCTCAGGAGGCGGGAGGTCATGAAGAACGGAAATTAATTGCGCTGTTGCAGTCCCGGAAGGGAAAGCAAGTTGCTCCTCGATGATCTACGTAGCGTATCAACGTCATCAACCACAAAATAGGAAGCATACATACCACCTGTTTTCGGATGGGGGGTGAAAGGAAGACACCAAAAAATGCAACCGAGCATGACCAACCGACAGCTGCTGCCCAGGAGAGGTGAATTGGGGGGCTTCCGTCTTGCTTCTCGTCCAGTAGACCAAGAGCAGGAAGTATACCAACAAACCCAGCTGCCAAAGGCATCTGATGCCAGTTTCTCAAACTCATCACCGGCCGAAGACTATATGCTCACCGTCCCTGTGGCGACTGCGGTTGTCTGTACCACAATAATCTCCTGAGGGGAAAGTGGTGTGGGAAGTAACTTGGATATCAAATAGCCCATGAGGGCGGACTGCAGCGACATCCTGATTTTCGCTCATCGAAGGTCTCCATGACGGACGTGGAAGCGCGGGGGACATACATGCTGATCCATCCAGTTTGCAGGCCGAAATAAAGATTCGTGAAACATAGTAAACAACCGATGAGAAGACCAATCGTCACTGCGGCGAACTTTGAATGGTTGTACTGGGTAATTCATAGTCAATGAAAGTACGCACCGTAAACTCTGGTTGAGCCGACTGGCCGCCCGGCTCGCTATCGTCATGAGGACGCGACCTCGATGGAAGCCCTTCAGAACTGATGTTATTACGAGTGGTGCGATTCCTTTACCTGATCCATTGTTGGAGAACCATTCCAAGCATCTTTGGTTGGCTGACGAAGCGAGCTGGATGACTTATGTCGTGGCAGTGCTTATCCCACGTGATCGTCATTAAGTAATATGTGCCGATAGTGCCGAGTCAATCCAACACGGAGTCCCCTTGTCCCTGCCACCGACGGCGACGACGACCAGCACGTCGAGTTCATCGTTGACGATAACGGCGACCATTTCCGGCCCATCCCCGGCGCTATTTTCCCTCGTTTTTATGGCCCGCAGCATCGTCCAGCTTGGTAGTCGGTGTCTCTGATTTCCCTGCTTTCACCCGTGTTCGTCGCCATGGATGGCGTGGATCCCCCGTATGAACACACCAATGCACTTGCGGGCCCGTCGTCAATCACACAGGATGCTTCTCTCGTCTTCTTACCCGAATCTACGAGTATGTTCTCGCCGTTCTGCACCGGACTCGCTTGATTGTCTTCCCGAATAGCCCTTCCCTCGCCGCAAGGCTTCCTTGCAAGCACCCAAGACCTCCTCGCTCGCTTCCGCCTGCATTCCGCGTACGACAAGCATGTCCGCGCCTCTCTCGACCCATCACCCTTCGCTTCCGCTCAACCAAATCCTCCGCTCCCACCCGACGCCGATGAGAAGAAAAAGAAGAACTCCTACCGCCACCTTATCAAAAGTCTACCCGGAAAACACTCCATGAAAAAGGACGACTATTTGGTCACCATCATAAAGGCACCACAGAAGCAACACATACCAATAGCCCAGTTCGACACGAAAACGCAGAAGGAAGCCTTCACTGTCTCTGCGGAAGGGCTAAAAGGGGTTCGTCTTATCTGAACTGGTTCATTCCGACTGTCCTCATTTCCCTGCCAGTGGAACACAGGTGCTCTCATTCTCGAATCAGCCCAAGCTCGGGAAGATCGCAAAAAGCGCGTTAGTATCACTCCCGCCGCTCGATCTTAACCACGTGTCTTATACGCTCAATCTTCACAGAAAGAATTGAAAAAACTTGCGCGCGCTCAAGCACAGGGAGTGACGCCGGGACCTGGCACACCCACTGCCCAGTCCCAACTTGCACCTTCACATCACACGATCCCATCTACTCAACAACCACCCGGCGCGTCACCAACGTTACAGGCAAAGCCACGGGTCCCACCTGTAACAATTCCACCCCCTGGCTCAGTTGGCCAGTCGACATCCACTCCCACGAGCGCCACGCCACGCTCAGCTGTGCCAGTTACTGCACCGCCCCAGCGGGCTAACAACTCCATCCCCAGTAGAGGTGTGAAACGAGAACTCGAGGATGGCGTAATACAGCCACCAACACCAACATCACTGTCGCCTAATGTACCCATTGGCGTGGTAGGTGCTCGTGCGGGAGTGGGCAATGTGCGGCCACGTCCCATCAAGAAACAACGGATGGTGAGTCATCATTTCCGCCTTTCCGCGTGATTCCCCGCATTTCTCCATGGATTACTCGGAGCTTACTTCTGCTGCTCCAGGATATACAGGGTCAATCCAGAGAGGTGCTTGTGCAACAACCCACTCCACAAGGTTCATAACCCTATCCTACTGTTTCATCTTTGTGATTCCCAGACACTCCACGTGGATCAAGGTGGCTTGGCATGCTAGCAGGCTTGTAATCGCTCCAAGCATATCTCATCCAATGCACCCTCCTGCAGTTTCCATCTGTGCAGTCGGGCTGGAACATCTCCCGTCCCATTTGCTGCGACGGTACTTCTACACGCAACTGTAGAAGTTCACAGGAGAGATCTTAGATTGGGACTGCGCATGTACACTCAGCTGTTACACCGTCGCTGCCCAGTACCGTTCACTCTCGAGCCTCTCATTCACGAATGACCGTCATTTGTTTTATTTGTGTTTTTAGCATTGACACCCCTTGTGGACGCACCCCCATCATGTGCCACACTTATATTTTACAAACCTCAGCATCTGCTTTCGAATTCACAGTCATGTCACTGATGGGACCCAATCATGCATTATCATTTATAACTATCTTCTCCCTTACTAATGATATACATCCAAAGACACGAATGAAACGAGGCAGTATACGACGGAATCTAGCACACAGCAGGGTGAATGGGTAATTGATTGATTGCCTTGAGGTTAAGTTCGCCATCGGCGCAGATATCTAACTTACGTTGATGACAGCGTTGATAAGCTACGTAGTCTATCAGGCTGACGAGATCGAGTCGGAGCGCTGAGCAGCGGCATGACATCTGATTCTGGAAAAAAAAATACATGTAGCTACATTGTGGCAGAGAGTATCAGCGCGAACATGTTACCAAGTGGAACGCCAGTACTGTCAGCAGTGATCGGTGTGTTACCCGCAACATAATACACTTTTTCTCCCGGGATATCATGAAGTGTCCGATGCTGAACGACGCAAGAAAACCAAATCGATCGATCACATCAATCCGTCATTACGAAACACGGGTACATCACTACGCCATCAGAATCTAGTCCACCGATCCCAAAATCCATCGGTCCCGTTGGTTGCCGATGCCCAATCGTCTATCCCAAGTAGCCGCACGAGGAGGTTGTAAAGCTCAACGTTCTCAAACGGTGGTATCACGTATTCCTCCGCCGGATCGCTTTCCTCTTGGAGTCGTGCCTTCACCCCCTCTGCAAAGGGACCTTTGGATATAAAAATTGCATGCATGGTATCTTCGTCATTGTCATAACCGTGATTCTGGCGTAGCGAGCACGTCAGGCATGAGAAAATGTCATGAAAAGTGGTCGGATAATATTACCCCAGTTGACATCAGACTCCCATTCTCAACGCGGTTCGTCAATATATAACCTATCCTGGGGACGACCCAAACGGGCGCAAGACGCTGATTTGAAGAGTAGTGATATCGTTCAGGCATCTTTGGAGCCATGATCATTGGTTCTGAAGTATCGTGGATATACGTGTCTGTAGTGTACACATCGAATTTCTTTGATTCAGATGCGAGAACGAGGCGAGACACGACTGCGGTGACATTAACACCGGGCTTAAACCGGAGGCCCATCGATGGCCGGCCTGTCTTAGTGCGTTAGACAAGTTTTTTTTCAGACATGGACAAATGGCCAGACCGCCCACGTGTTGAATACCAGCACAAGCTGGCCAACCCTGCTCCCTTGCATCCTGTTCGTCACACAATATGTCGTCCATGTACACATTCTCCCAGAAAGTGGTATCTTCCATGCCATGATCGCTTACGAACAATATGTCTACGATGTGAGACAAGTTACGTTCGTTGTGTAGACCGTGTACAAGGTTGTGAGCAAAACTTGATGCTGCTGCAAGGGTTTTCTATAGAATAATCAGTACGGTGACAACGTGGGACAAATAGGCACTTGCGTTCACGAGCTCCGACTCAGGGCCAGCTGTATGACCGGCATGATCTAGCATGGGCTCATATACTGATCCGCGCGGCGACCAAGCCAAAGTAAATAGGGATGGAGGGAAAAGAGGAACGAGCGTCGCTCACCCGCAATCAACCGCGGCCTCTGTTCTAAGGGGAGGTCTATCCATTCTAGTATTTGGTTGATTCTTTCCTCGGGCGCACAATCTGGCTGGTATCAAAAAAATGGAATATGTAAGAAGAAAGTAGCGAAACATTAGAACAATAGTGACTTTCGAAACAGGCCACAGACCCTAAATGGAACCAAATACTTAGGTGTAACTTCGGGAGTTGTCGGGCCAGGCCTAAATAGTAAATCGTTGAAAGAAGTGGGTGTGGGGAGAGATACGAGGGTATGAAGGGATGCTCAGTGTAATACCTGAATCGGGCGAACTCACCACATGATAGACGCAGAATAGAGGCCAGCTCTTTTTGCAGTTTCCCATATCTAAGACAAAACAGTGGGTGAGACAACTAGCGCATTTCCATGTTTCTAGTAATCAACTCACAGGTTCGCCAAGCCACCAACGAGGGTCACCGGCCTCTGGGCGGATATTGACGAAGGTGGTACGATACTGCGGATCATAAAAATCCTAAGATGGGGTGTTTAGTTCAATGAAACTGACAAGAGACACCTCTGAAAATTGAAGATATAATGTAGGCAGAGGAAGAGGAAGGAAAATACAGCTAGTTCGTTCACTTACATTCGCAATGATGCCATGCGACTCAGCATACAAACCGGTCCTATGGCATATTGAGTTGCACGTAATGAGGCATGCGGACGGGCGCGGAAGGTCACATACACAAGTGACCAGTGATTGCTATAAGGTAAGATGGGTCTAAATACAGATGACTTCCAAAATCGAGATCAACTCACGGGAACGTCAGTGTCTTGGAATGAAAAATAGTTAATCAGTTATGCTGTAATATGATCCTGTTGTTCACAGGTTCATACAGGAACAATGATAATCATGATGAAAATACTGGGTGACATGACCCTTGTGATGTCGGGACAATGCGATATACATTTCGATTTGAAAGATCGTGACCTACCGGGAAGATGGGCTTCATGTACTCGGAACGGATCCCTTGCTTGCTAATGTCCGTAAGGTGGGGTGTGAGTCCTCTATTCAGGTATTCTGCTCTGAACAGAGTAAGGATTTCGCCACCCTCGGATGACCAGACAGGTAGAATACGTACCTTAGTCCGTCGAAGGACACAAGCACGACGGTCCGTCGAAAGAGATGGGTGCCATTCGACAGATCTGCAGGTGCCCACGAAGGTGTTCTCGCCCCGATTATGGCTAGAAGGTATGCTATGAGAACGGCCAAGAGAGGGAGGACCAAATAGATTGGGAAATAGGCCAATGTTCTGCTTCCATGATTGTTCTGCTGCATCAGTGGTGGCAACA
This sequence comes from Tylopilus aff. beelii, assembly GCA_038094295.1. Lineage (NCBI taxonomy): Eukaryota > Fungi > Basidiomycota > Agaricomycetes > Boletales > Boletaceae > Tylopilus > Tylopilus aff. beelii. The sequence continues at coordinate 23,357 of JBBPTU010000167.1, forward strand.
AAGTAGGAAGCACTTAGAGTGACACTGACGCGAGTCACCAAGTTATGTCTTTGGCCGAGTGGAGTGTGGCAGTGGCGCAGCACATCCCTTCCCTCGCGGTTTTCGCCCTCCCGTCACTACCAAGGCGCCGTCACCGCCTCAGGCCTCTTCGGGTACTGGAGTTCCTCGGTGGCTGCAGTGTGACCTACGAGTCGGTGGTTTTCTCACCCGCCCCGGCAGCTCACCCCAGCCCCAGCTCGTTGTCGCATGTTCTCAGTCGTTTGAATCTCATTTCTCATTTCCGTACATTCAAAAAAACGTCGTCCATCATGCATCATGCATCACGCGTCACGAGCGATAGACGTGACATTCTGCGTAGAGTACATAGCACGTGATCCAGCTGCGATCGACGTTAATACTTTGACACAACCTCGTCTGTCGCTTCAATCAGCAGCTTCTCGATCCCAACCTCGCGTGAGGAGTGTCCCGCATCAGAGACGATGTTAAACTTGAACGACGTGAAAGGTTTCTCTTCCCACACCGTCTTGAGTGCCCATGCAGTGGTCGCCTAGAGAATGTTCATCAGACCAAGGCAGAATCCGTGCTGCAGTGACATACGGGACAGACAACATCGTATCTCCCTTGAACGACAATAGTAGGTATGTGTCGGCTGCAAACAGGCGTTAGCTGAAGCGGACTCGAGATATACATAATTATACTTGCATCTTCGCGATACTTTGTTCCTCCAGGAGCTGACCCTCGCGCATGAATCCCTGCGTATCTGTTTAGAGCTTTTCTCGACATGTAAAATTCTCGAGACAGACATCATTGACGAAATAGTGGTTTTCGATACGCGCGAAGGCGCTAAGTACGCCGTAGTCAGCAAGGAAACTCGCGACCAATACTAGGGAGGCAACGCACAGTGCGAATGTGTCTTCCTCTGCACGCTTCAGCATGTCTTCGCTGACGTATAGCTTAGAGGTCGCCATCCTACGGATAGATCAAGGTCACATTGATGTTCCAGACTCCAGCTTGAGAGAACGGCTCACTCCCATCTAGACCACGCTTTTGCAGCTCCTAGCCTTACTTTCTCCTCCTGGGAATGTAGAAGTTTATGGTACGCCGCCACCAAATCGTGCTGTTGAGAAGGTTCCACGGGTGCAAGATAGCGTTCCCTATTTCAATAATCAGGAAATGAAGAGGCACACGAATCAAGTCAAGCAGGAAAGGGCATCAGCAAAAAGTACCTACCACTCTTCCGGGAAAAGGTGTGAAGCACCGTCTTGATAGAAGAACTTGAGCTCGCTGGGCACGGTCAGCGTACTCAAATAAACAAGGATGGAAGTAAACCTTTTTCGGAGGGTGAAGATGCCGCTGTAGTCACCTCGTAAGCAAAACTCATAGCTATGTAGGGCAGAGAAATATATCACCGCAAGACGAGGCTCCTAACTCGTGTCGGATGGGTCTATGACATCCAAAGTGCGCGTGAAATCGCACGACAGATGACCAATACGCCTACCTGAGCGTATGCTAGTGCTAGGGTCGAACCCTACCAACGTGCCAGTAAGTCAAGTTCGTAAACAATGAGTGTCGAAACGTACCCAGCTACCACCGAATACATGCCATTTATCGATCTTCAGCTTCTCGCGAAGACGTTCAATGTCGGCCACGAGATCCCAGGTGGTATTGTATTCCGTGGAAGCATTCCTGGGCTGCCAATCAATACATTGGATCCTGATCTAATCCACGAGTCACGAACGGTTTTGATTTGCCGGCGCCACGTTGATCAAATAGAACAATCTGGTACAAGGAGTTAGCAAGGACATACAGTGGAGAGTGAAAGATGGACCTTGTACTTCTCTGGGTTGAAGAACTGTCTGTCCTTGGGGTCGACTCCACCACCAGGGCCCCCGTGAAGGAACACGACTATCGGAAGAGTGTCAACGGTGAGTGCGGCATGCACACGACAGCATACCTGGAACCCCGCTCTTGCTTCCGCTGACTTCATAGCTATAGTAAGTAGTGTAACGTATAAGCGCAAGTAGGACAAGATTGCATCTGCAGACGAACTAGAGTTCATGGATGAACGACGGGGATGCCAACACTTCGAGCGTCCCTTTCTCATACGGTTCGATCGGTGGGTACATGGTGTGGAGGAGTGATTGAGATCGTGCACGAAGGGATATCGATGGATGGGGACCACGATGGGAAATGAAAGACCGGGTTGGACGCCTCAAAAACCCAAGTCTGGACATGACCCACCAACCCTCGGCTCGAGGACTCGTCGATGCACGCGCTTTTTATGTAAAGACCAAGTCGGCGAGTACGTCCAGCGCCGAGCTGACACTGTTACCCGCCTGCTCACCATCGACGATGATCGTCTTCGCAGGGCAAACTTATCTCATCCCGACCGCATGCCATCCTGCCCAGCAACTGGCCGACTCTGCCAATAAAATCGTGTACAACGAGGAGTCCGAGCTGTGGGAGTGATGACGAGCAATTCCATACTCCGCGTGTCAGGGCGCGTGCCATCTCTTTGGGCGTTCGATGTTCGTGGACGGAGAATCGCCATGGGTTTACCTCTCCCAGACGAATTGATCGGATTGACTTTCAACCACCTTGATGTCCCATCTCTTCTTCGATGCATGCAAGTGAGTTCACAGATCCCTTGAATGCTGGTCATTAAACCACTTGAAACGATTTGCAGGTCTGCAAGTTGTTCCACTCTATCATCTCAGACAATACCAACTTTGTCTACAAAATCGAGTTGTTTGCGTCGTATTCAGAGGATAACGACCAATCAACCATGGACACTGTCAGCCGATTGAATCTCCTACGAGAGTATGATCGGGTGTGGAATGATATGGAGTGGCCGTCATCAGGCGTCATACCCATGTGTGACGGTCATTGCTGGGAGTTTATAGGCGGAATACTTGCACAGTCGACTCATGACAACGAACTCTCCCTCGTTCAATTACCGTGCAAACTCAAGGGCATCCATGAAAGGCGTTGGTCTGTCCCATTCGAGTTCAGAATCCGTGACTTTACGTTGGACAACTCCCAAAATCTCCTCGTCTTACTTGAACTGACTGGTTCCTTGTGAGTGACCCGCCCAATCCCTGCATGGTCTTATCGAAGTCTCCACGACTAGTCCGAACATGTCATGCAAAGTTCATTTACGAACTCTTACCGGGGAGCATCATCCTCGCGCTACTACAACAGAAATAACATATGCATCTGCAAGTCTCCACACCGAGCTATCCTTTCTGATACAGATCTGCGGCAATCATCTCGCTATCTTATTCTATGATCAATCCGATGCTTCTTTTCAGAATTCATTTCTTGTCTGGAACTGGCGAACTGGACATGGGGAAATCGTCAGTAACATCCCTGCTGTTTGCTTACCTTTGAATTCATTTCTTCCCTGACCAGTCGATCCAAACGTCGCAATTCCAATCGTACGCCTTCATTACAGAGGAACTCATTCTGGCAGGAATCCTCAGATCAGACATGGAACCTGCTTTACAGGTCCTGAGGGTACTAGATCATGTTACTCCAACCGAGTCATTGGAGGACATTCCTTATGTATGTGAATTGCAGTATCCACGTCTCAGAGGAACCCCGGAATACTACCTGATTCGAGCTGAACCCACGCCAACATGGAAGCCACCTACCGGTTTACAAGTCCCTTTCTACGGTTCCAGGAAGGACTTTATCTTCACCATTTCCTTGCACATCAATACGGATGGGGCGCACGAAAGTATAGTACTCTTTGTGCCCCTATCCACTCTACTCTCGCAAGTCGAGCAGTCGCAGAATGCACTACGCCGCAACATCCCCTGGAACGCCTGGGGCCCGAATGGAACTCGCATGATTTGCAGGGAGCCATCGGAGACTTGGGTCTGCTATACCTACGGCATGAAATTCATCCAGGGTCTACGTTGGAGGAACGGGCACGTAGTGCGAGTTTACGATTTCAATCCTTATGCGGCGAGGAAGCATGTCAAAACAAGCGTCGACTCCCATACCCCATGGGTCCGTCTCGCAAAGCAGTCAAAGCCCGGTGGTCGATGTATGTGCTTTGAGGAAGAGGTTGTTACGAGGCTACCCGGGCGCGTCGTCACTCTCCCGCTCGAGCATTCGGATGAAGGCTGGGACTCTGCCATGATTGGGGAGGATCATATTGTGATGGTTCAGGTGAGATATTCATTGTCAAATGTCGTGATTGGTTGATAGCTGACAGTGTTCGCAGCCTCAGTTTTCCACTTACGGTTACCTATCTGTGTAAAATTAGCGGGAGATACGAATAAATATTCTCTGACGAAGCGGTCTAGAACTGCCAATGTCGCCGTGCACCCCGATCAAACGTAAGGCGGATGAGGCTCTCGCTGTGTTTCCAACGCGCGTACAGATTAGGTCAATTCACAAAAGAGAATATACGGCAATCCTGATCTAGATTGCTGGCAAGTTTCTGCTTACAATGTTCATTGCGAACATACCAAGCTTACCCTTCTTAGGCCGCGCCGGCGTGGCAGGACGTATGTCTTCGCCGTCTCCATGCTCTGATTTTCGAACCTACTGATCGAGGGATTCTGGATGCTGGCGTCCGTGCTTCCCGGTTTGCTCGTTTGATTGGATTCATCTTTGGCATAATGTCCGTATCCCCAAAGTACCACCGTCATCGCATCACGAAGCACCATCTCGATGTACCGTTCGCGTCTTCTAGGGATGACCAAGTGTTACATGACAGCTCGTTCCAAGAACAAGGACATGGTTCTTCGGCACGCCGTGAAGACCGGTGTCATTTCCAGGAGGTCGGTTCTGCCGTGACGCGTTTCAACAGGTTCTACCGCGATTAACCGGGGTCCCGTTTCAAGACCGTGCCATCTTCACAGCTTATCTGGATATACCAAGACCGGCGCCTTCCCGTTTCACATTTCTACCTGACCATATCGGTGATGCCCGACGGGGAAAGTGAGTTTGGGCCGGAATCGCGTATCTAGGAGGTAGCCGATCTCGGGCGGGTGATTGGTTTTACGGTCGGTTCTCGCGGTTCGTATCGTGCCAATTTATCTGATCGTGGTCACCTGGTGTTTCCATACTTGCGTTTGAAGGGGCTTCGTATCCAATGGACGGTGTGCGCTTTGCATGCAAGATACTCCATTTCGCCTCGCAGCACCGCGTGGAACACGTCATGTAGCAGCTCCGGTTGCTGAACCCGAGGACTTAGATCCATCGCGAACAAAGCAGTTTATTAATAGTCTGACTCTGGACAAAGGGAGCCTTGGGGAGATGTTAGTCCATCCAACGAGGGATTGGTCTTACGTTGACAGAGCCCTCGTTGCAAATGGTATGAGTCGTTACAATGTACATAGGTATACACCAATGATATCAATGTCTCTGATGCTACACGACGGTCGACTCGACTCGGAGCTATACCTTGACCTTGGCTTCTCCAGCCCCAGCATACCCGACGCCACGCAAGTTCCAGGGGAACGTCAGCTCTTGCACGCGTCCGGCGCTGTCCGTAGCACGGCTGAGCACCGTCAACTCTCTCTTGCCTCGAGCGTCGACGATCATCCCGTCCATGATCTCGTCCAAGGCGACCTCGATGCAAACCTCCCAGAGCGTCCAGCTCCACTCCCCCTCCTGATACATGATCTCGCACTGTTGCCAGGTAGCACCGCGGTCCACGCTCACGTCGACGCGCTCGATGGGACAGTCCGAATAAGCATATCCGCTCGCCCTCAACAGCGCGTCTTCGGGACATTCAGAACGAAGCGCCTTGACGTTGGTCACGACGGAGTTGCAGCACAGGTTCAACATCGAGGGCGCCTTGGCCCACCAGCCCTCCGACGCTGCCATCTTCTTGCTCGTCACCTGCACGTGCAAGTCAGACTTTTGGGAACGTGGGCGCATGCGGCCGCGCGCACCTGGGCCGGCAGTATCCTGTAGTCTCGCTGCTGATAAAAGTTGGGCGACTCCTCCCTAGAGACGGTGATGCGGTCCACCCATTTCACCCAACGCATGCCGCCGCACCCGGGCACGACCATGCGCAACGGAAAGCCGTGGTCGGGCGTCAGCGGTTCGCCGTTCATCTACCGGCGCACGTCAGCACGGCCGACCGGGCGTTCGTCACCTCCGGACCTCACTCACCTCGTACGCAAGAAGCACGTCCGCGTCGGCGCGCATCGCCCTCTCCAGCGGAATCGAGCCGCCATAATACGGATCGTCCTCGCACGGCGCGACGTGCGACGCGAAACATGCGTGGAGCCCTTGCCACGACGCAGGGTCGTCCGGGACGCCAGCGCGCAGGAGCACGTCGCGCAAGGGCGCGCCGGTCCAGCGGACGTTGGCGAGGGTCCCTTCGGACCATTTGATGCCCTCCACGTTTCTCCCGGTCTTTTCGGCCATCTTGGCCCGGCGGTTCCCAGCGCACTGTGTCGCGATGGGTCATGCAGAGCGGGCTCGCGTGGGGAGGGGACTTACGACGAGGAGGGCGGTGACCTCTTTTTGGGGCATGGCGTCCCGCACTTGGCTGAATGGGAGGTCGAGTGGTTTGAGACCGTCTATTTCACCGTCGACTTTGACGACGTATCCATCTGCGTCCGGTCGAAGATCCTTGATTTCTGCTGTGGACGTGGCGTCCAGTCAGAATGACCGCGCGCGGGCGGAACATGAAGTAAACAACGAGACGTACAGTGGTTACGTGCATAGACCAGTGGGAGAGGTGTAATTGGATGACTGGTCAGCTCGACAAGAGAAAAAGGCTCTGCATTGAAGGGCTTCTTGCCCAGCACGTTCAAGTCGGTGGCACCCATTGGAGCAGTACTAGTAGGAAACGAGGTTGGCACGGCATGTCCACCAGGCTTTATAGTCGCGGCCGGGTCTTAATTTATGAAAACTGCTTCCAGCCTCGACGCTGTCACTGTCAGGCCGTGAGTGAAACGGGGTCTATTGAAGCCGTGGTCCGTAGAATGGATTTGTCCATTGATGGAAACTGTGAACTAAGTTGTTGGCCAGTTCGGCGCTCGGGTACCTGTCTAGTAGGAGCTCGCTAGGGTCGTTACTACTAATAGTACGAGTCGATTCTGAGCTGTAGATGCCGACGGTTCTTTGTAGACAATTGCTTTGACTTGCTCAAGCCTTTGGGAGAGTGGACACCAACCAAAATCATATTAGCTCCACCTCACAAAACAAGCCAGACGGGGCCTGCTATTGCACGATTACATGCGTGATTTGCTAAATGTATGTGGGGTGTCCCCCAGCCGCATCTAGATATGTGGGTCTACGGCAATCACTCGTCTGCTTCACCCGCGACAATCACATCATCTGAAGAGTCATGAATATCGACTCGTAACGAGAAACTTGTCTACTCACCGATCTTGAGGACTGCTCGCACGAGCTGCAACGACCAAATTCAGTCGAGCTTCAGGAAATGAGCAGCGTACGCACCTGTGTGGCAAGCAAGTACTGTTGCCGTTTCGAGATCAATGGATCATACACAAACTGCTTCTTCATGTCTGCAGGCGAAATCAGAAGCGCAGGTGCGAGGCAGCATGGAAGACGTACCGTTCTCGTTCTGACCAGCACAGTCGATCCCTAAGCGAGAGTTCTTCTCCATCACTTGCCTGCTCTTGACCTCGGCGAGCGTCTCGATCGGCGAGAGTCCGCTGTTCTCGGCAAGCGCAAGCGGAACGGCATCGAGAGCGGCGGCAAAGGAGCGCATTGCGTATTGTTCTATCGAGGGTATCTAACCAAGGGTTCAGTCGACGGAATCTCGGTCGAGGATGCAACTGACCTGGTCGGCAGCCTTTGCTACGGCGATGGAACAGCTAATGTCTGCAGCACCACCGCCATACACGACTCTATTGTCGACGACAAGATTTCGAACGGCGCATATAGCGTCGTGCAATGCCCGTTTTGCTTCGTCCACGATCTATAACACGGTGGGTGACACTAGTGGCGCGCAGTGGAAATTCATACCATCTTGTTGGATCCACGCACAAAGATGGTGACAGCACGGGTGTTGGCACACTCTTCGATGACTAGCATCTTGTCGCGCGTCGTGCCAAAGGTGATTTCGCGTACGATCCCTGCTTTTCCGAGTTTTTCTGGCGTGAGTTCTTCGAATCGGGGCACGATGCGACCATGCGTGGCTATTGCAATCAGCTGAGAGAGGCGTTATAGATTGGCCGACACGAGTATGACATGCACGTACCTCGATCTCTGGTCCGCCGACCCACCGCACGGCTGGCAGCTCATTTTGCATCAACAAATGATTTGCCTCGTCGTCGAAGCCCCATTGGCAGATGACCAGGTTGGCACCCGTGTCCTTGACCATCTTGATCATCTCCTCGAACTTTTCTCTTTCGTAATCCCTGAGTTTCTTGAACTCTTCGACGGAGGTGATGTCCAGTTTGTGCTTGGTCTTTGGGCGAGGGGGCTCGAAAGGACAGGTGAGGATGGCCAGGCGGGCGTCTTTGACGGACGAGGGCATCTGCGGGTGAGACATGTCCTTGTCGATGAGCACGCCCTTGATGAGGGCGGTGTCGGCGAGCGATCCGCCGACTTTTCCGTCGACCTTGATGAGGTCAAAGGGCACGTCTCGACGCTCGACGTCCGCCACCGTCAGCACGGCATCGACGGCAATCTCTGCAAACTGCCTAATCTCTTTCGAGACGCTACGAGGCGAGGTCAGACGGAAACGGGACGAGAAGGAAACGCGCACATTTTGCTGCCGAGACTGGTCATGGCCGTCTTGACGAGATTTTCCTTGTTGTCGGACGAAAACGCGACGCGATCCGAGATGCTGTCGAGCTGTTCAACGGCCACCGCACAGGCCTTGTCGAAGCCGTCCGCGATGCGGATGGGGTGGATGCCTCGGTCGAGGAGCGCCTCACTCTGCTCGAGCAGGGCACCGGCGAGGACTGGAACGCGGTCAACGGCGTGCACAGAGGTCGAAAGGAGAATACGTACCGACGACGCCGGTGGTGCCATCGCCGATCTCGTCGTCCTGGCTCTTGGAGAGCTGAACGAGGAGCTTTGCGATCTGGTGCTCGACCTCCATCTGGCCGAGGATGGTCGCGCCATCGTTGGTGACGGTGATGTCGCCGTCGGGGGAGATGAGGATCTTGTCGAGGCCTAGACGGGGTGAGCGGTGGCGCGCCTACGCGACGGGGGCGCACCTCGCGGGCCGAGGGACGTGCGGATGATGTTTGCGACGGTCCTCGCGGCGAGGATGTGGGACTGGGCGGGGGTGAGCGGGGACGGGATCGGGGAGGGTGCTCACCTTGATGGCGTCGATGCCGTGACTGCGGGTCTTTCTGGCCTGTTCTCTGAGGATGATGAACGGCCTTCCGTACTGGTTTCGTGAGCCAAATTCGCGGCGAAAACGAGCAGCGCACCTCGTCGGTCGCGTAGACGGCTTCTGGCTGGGCCATGGCAGAGGGTGACATCGATTGGGCGTGTGACCGGTGATGATATGAGGTGTGACGCGTGACCAGGGTTTGTTCACGACGATGGAACACGAAATCGACGGCTGGATCGAACAGCTCAGCCAGTGCAAGCAGCTGGCCGAGGCGGACGTAAAGAAACTGTGCGACAAGGTCCGTGCAGCCCCGCGCGGTCGAGATCGCCACTGACCGGCGCAGACGAGGGAGATCCTGATGGAGGAGTCCAACGTGCAGCCCGTCCGGTGCCCCGTCACCGTCTGTGGCGACATTCACGGCCAATTCGTGCGTACGCCCGCCCCGGCGTGATCTGACCCTGATCACCCCGACCGTGCCCAGCACGATCTCTCAGAGCTCTTCCGGATCGGCGGGAACTCCCCGGACACCAACTACCTCTTCATGGGCGACTACGTCGACCGCGGGTACTACTCGGTCGAGACGGTGACCCTGCTCGTCGCGCTCAAGCTGCGGTATCGTGACCGGGTCACCATTCTGCGGGGCAACCACGAGTCGAGACAGATCACGCAGGTGTACGGGTTCTACGACGAGTGCTTGCGAAAATACGGCAACGCCAACGTGTGGCGTTTCTTTACCGACCTGTTCGACTTTCTCCCTTTGACGGCGCTGATCGACAACCAAGTGAGTGCGCCCGCGTGGTCGCGTGCCCGCTGACGCTCGACAGATATTCTGTCTCCACGGCGGACTGTCGCCCTCGATTGACACCCTCGACCATGTGCGCTCGATCGACCGCGTGCAAGAGGTGCCGCACGAGGGCCCGATGTGCGACCTGCTGTGGTCCGATCCCGACGATCGGTGTGGGTGGGGCATTTCACCCCGCGGGGCGGGGTACACGTTTGGGCAGGACATTTCGGAGGCGTTCAACCACAACAACGGACTGACGCTCGTGGCGCGGGCCCACCAGCTCGTGATGGAGGGTGCGTCGTGGCAGCCTCGTGTCGGGCCGGGCTGACGACGCAAGCAGGGTACAGCTGGGGACAGGACCGCAACGTCGTCACGATCTTTAGCGCCCCAAATTACTGCTATCGATGCGGTAACCAGGCGGCCATCATGGAGATTGACGAAAAGCTCTCGTACACATTGTGAGCGACTCTGCGATTGGTGTGGCACGTGACTCACGGACGACAGCCTGCAATTCGACCCTGCACCGCGGGCGGGCGAGCCCCTGGTGTCGCGGCGGGTGCCAGACTACTTTTTGGTGAGTGTGGACGGGTGGTGGTGGACCGCGCGCTGAACTGGTCCACAGTGAGTAGCGTAGATTGGTAGGGTACCGTAGTAGGAACAAACACGAGACAACACGGTTGATATTGAGCCACGACGTTTTCTTGCTGCATGTCGTTCGCGGGCACGCCCCTCGGTCAAGGCAGACGTCTCGACCACCACGCCTTTCTCAGCAAGCCACCGAACCACGCAAAACAACACGCCTTCCAGCCGACCTCGTACGCGTACGGGTGCGTGCCGCGACCGCACACCGCCGTAGACTCACTCCAGACAGCGCGCCGACCAACCTGGATCCACAAGACGAGACCGCGCTCGTCCGCTACGCACGTCTCAAGCGCGACCAGTCCCTCCAGCCCGAAAAGTGGGCCGTCAAGGACACCTCGGTCAACATCGCAGCCGCCTTCAACCAGGCTGCCCACGACATGGGCCCCAACAACGCCTGGGCCTCCGGCTCGCAGACCAACCTCGGCGTGCCCCGCAGCACCTCCGTCGAGTACGAAAAGGAGACCCATTCCACCTCGAGCCGTCGCCTAGCACCTCCCCCCAGCCGTCTCGCCAACCGCCATCCCCTCTCCAAGCAGGGCTCGCACGTGTCCGACTCCGAGGCCGACGAGCACCACTCGCAGTCCCTCGACAACGGCGCGCGCGCAAAGAGCCCCTTTGATCAGGTCGTCGACCTGTCCATGCGTGCCATCAGCTCCGCGACCTCGTTCTACCTGCGACAGCGGTCCGCCGAGCCCGCAGACGTCTCCGCGGCGACCAACGGCAGAGAGTCCAGCCTCGACTACGAGGAGCTGGACCGCGAGTACCAGGAGCTCCAACGACAGCGCGCCGAAGAGGACGATCAGTCCGCCTCCAGAAAGGTCGCTGCCAATAGGCGCAACCGCATGTCGCTCGACAACAAGGCCTACCGTCCCTCCGCGTCCGACATGGACGAGTCAGACGACCAAGTGTCCGACGACGGCAAAAAGCGCAGAAAGAAGCTCAAGAAGAAGGACCTCGGTCCTGGCACCCTGACCTCGCTCCCCGTAGCTGGCTACGACAAGCGGAGGCGGAGGAAGCGCGGGTCCAAGGCTGGCGAGGCCGAGCTCGATGGCGCCGAGGACGACCAGGAGAGCAGCATCGACAGCGAACAGGTCAGCCGACGTCGTTTGCCCAGTTTCTTTTCTGACGTCGTGCAGTATTCGTCCGCACAACTCCCATCCGCCGCAAGTCGAGAATCCGTGCTACGCACGTCCGTCCCGCCGCCGTCACGAACATCCGCACCCCGCAGCTCCGTGCCTCCCCCTTCCGTATTCCGCTCCGAGGACGTTGGTTTACCCGCTATTCAATCCGACTTGGAGGTCATTTATGAGAGCGACGAACCGCCCCCGGTGGATGGCGTTGTCGATACCTCTGACCCTCGTCCTCCTTTCTCGATCGGCAGGCTCCTCGGCCGTCTCGTCAACAAAATCGCAAGGTTCTTCTTGGGCATCCTCGACTGGATAGTCCGCATCGTATCTCTCGTATTTCAGATATTCGGGCACGCCTTGGGACTGGCAATAAATATCCTCGTCCGCAAGCCGACCGCGCTCGTGCGCTCTCTTGATCCTCGACTGTTTTCCTCTCTCGCCATCCTCGCGCTCATCGTCTCCCTTGCGTGGTTCAAATTCGACACGCTGCTTCCCTATCGTACCTCTGTTCCCTCATACCACGCGCCGGAAACACCCATCACGAACCTGGACGAACTCGTTGCCCGACTCCAAAATATCGAATCCGCGCTCTCCGGTCTTTCGCTAGATCACCAGCGAGCGCGAGCGCAGCAGGACCTCGAGGCGCGTGCCCACGGAGAGGTCGTGAATAGGATATATGCGCTTGAAGCGCGCGTGCGTGAAGAGGCGAAACACATCTCAGAGGCAGAGACCCACCTCCAAGCTTCGACCAGTCAAGGCCTCTCGGACGTCAAGAGACAAATCGATGCCCTTTATGCGCAACTCAGCGCGGTCGAATCCTCCCCGCGTGGGACCACGCCTCCTTCGCCACCACCAACCAGCGACGAAGAAGCACGGAGACAGCTGAAGCTGCTCGAAGACCGTCTGGGTGGCATCGAAGGCGGCGTCAAGGAAGCCCTCGAACTCTCCAAGAACGCTGCCGTCAAAGAATCGTCGCCCTCTGGACCCGCATGGTGGTCCAAGCTCTCCTCCGCCGTCAGTACCGGCAAGGGTCTCGTCATCAAGTCTAGCGATGGCACCGACGTCACCGGCCTGATCTCCCAACTTGTCGACACCGCCGTCACGCGGTCCACCACGCGCGACCTCCTTTCGCGCGCCGACTTTGCCCTGCACTCTGCGGGCGCCCGTCCCATACCTCACCTCACCTCGCACACGCTCGAGATGCGTCCGACCACGATGCGCGGGACGGTGCTGAGCTGGATGACCGGCCACGGCCGCGAGCTCGGCCGATCGCCCATCACCGCGCTCCACCAAGACGTCCACAGCGGTCTCTGCTGGCCCATGAGCGGCGAGTCCGGCCAACTAGGGGTCGCGCTCTCCTTTCCCGCGTACATCTCGGACGTCACCATCGACCACGTCGCGAAAGAGGTCGCGTTCGACCTCCGGACGGCGCCGCGCGACATGGAGGTGTGGGGGCTCGTCGAGGGGGCCGAGAATCGCGACAAGGTGGCGGCGTT
>JBBPTU010000168.1:0-36671 GCA_038094295.1 Tylopilus aff. beelii
ACTCAATGGTCTGATGCCGATGGAAGCAACTTGCATGACGTGTGCTCCAGGCAAGTTCATTAGATGCAGAAAAAACGTGTTCACATCCTTCACCTTCCATGTGGCCAGTACCATGGATGTACATCAGGTGCCAATCTAACTGGCACTTTTGATTGTGGCATGTCCATGAAATGCACCAACCATGAGACAAAAGTGGAGTGTGTGTGCACGTGGACCAAGGCTACTGTTGGCCAGCGTGGAGGCAGTGGCACATCCAATGTCATATGCACAACCACTGTTCACTCCATAAGTATCCATAAGGTGATTGATCATTGCTAAGGAATATTTCACCCTATATACAACATTCAGTCAGGGATAAAACAAGCACGTGCTTACAAACAGTTCACCACTTTGGATCATATCACACATGAAAAGAACAAAGCAGTGATGGCAGCTTGATATGAAAATTCCAGTTTCGGAGAATGCAGAGAGGACCTTTTTTTGCACTTCGGGTCTGGCATTGCGCCACTGGTCAACACAATTAAATCACATATCAATATGAGATTGTTCATCAGCATCAGCCTCCCAATCGTCTGCGACAACATCTTACCATGTCTAAACTAATATTAACATGGTTTAATTGTAAATGAATTAACACAAATGTACTGCCCTGGCTTTCACCTCATATTGAAACCTGTCAACCTCTTCTGGCATAATCCAAAATTTGGATTGAGTTGTCCGACTGTCTTTCAATGGGATGGCACCATAACAACTCTTGTCCCATCGCTTGAGGCTATCATTGCCATCAATGGAGACAAGCCAGTCAAAGTCAAGCATGCAGGACGCTCATTGGATGAATGTCAATGCACTTTGTCATGCCTCAAAGCAGCACTGAGGTGACGTTCAACTTCATATACAATATCCAGATAGACATCGTATGCCACAGAGAATTGAGTCGCAAGATATGGCTGGTATGGGACCTGAGAAACAGTAAGCTAAGAGTCTGTTCGATAGCCATGCTAAATTTGGCTATGGGCAATCCGGAATAACCGAACTTGGGTATGCGAGCAACACCGTCTGGCCAAGAACTCAGAGTCTGAAAATTTGCTTTCCAACCACTCCCCCCCAGCAAGCATGCTTTCGCCGCCTACCCATCTTTCTTCTGCACCCAACATTCATTACCTCCGCAACTTTACCATTGGTTTTGCCTGTTTTGTTGCACTCTGTGGACACCAAGTCTCAGAAATCATGTCTCAATCGTCAAGATGAGCACGCATTTCCCCATGGTCAGCAAGCGAAACACATACCATGCTCGATTTCTTGATCAGCCAGAAATCCAAGCTAACTGATGCCTCGAGCTTTCAAATGACTACATTCTCTGATGCTGCAAAGGCAATTGGAATGGATAAGCATTCTAGCACTGTTGTGAACAAGTGGACCAGCGTATGTAATTGTTGCTCTTTACTAGTTTGTTCTCATAGTATGCTAGCTCAAATGAACTTTCAATGCCATAGAAACATATCACACCCGCTCTGGAACACACTGGGATGGAGGGCTTGGGGCAGACATTCAGTCACAGGCCGAGGTGGAGGCCTTTGAGAACCTGCCACCAAAACTACTCAAAGACATGCAGCCATTCCAAAACTGTGGCTGGGAGTACTATGATAAAATGATGCTACTTGTTGGAGTAGGTGGTGGAGCTGTTGGAGGTGATGTATGCGATCTGGCTGGAGAAGCTGATCATTTTCCTGACCTTACCTTCGTATCTGCTTCGTCTTCCACATCACTCGCACCAATGCCGTTTCTATCACAGATGCCAGCTGCCATATCTATGAAGACCCTCTTGCATGCCACCCATGGAATCGCATCACCATACCCCACTGCCCAGGCAAAGGTGGTTAACAATGTCATGGGAATGGTGAACATGCTCACTACACCCTTGCAGTTGAACAGTAGTGGCAAGCATACGTTCTCAGACATGTGTGGTCCTTTCCAGGCGCAGTCATCATTCACGTCGTCCACTGTACCCTCTCCTGGTGTAAAGCATGCCAAATCTGCCACTGGCTTGTCTATAGGCAGGGTCTCAGTGCAGCATGTTCCACTAGAGCAAAAAAAACGAGCCTCTGCACCTTGAGCAGGATCTGCACCATCAGTATTAGTCCCCAACCCTCCTGCCAAGCAAAGTCGATCTGGTACTGCAGCTGCTGATCAAGGCATGTCAAATCTAGCTGTCCTGACAAATATGAGTGGTGCAATCCATCATATTGGTGATGTGCTCAAGGTAGCACTTATGTTGTCCACCTCCACTCCTTCCGTCCCTCAGAGTGTTGAAGCTCCATCTGCCCCCCCTGCCAGTGGGTCAACAGATTTCTTACTTGCTGCAATGAACCGCCTCAATGGCAACCACCATATTCCCATCGACATTTGCTCCCATCTCTCCATGGTTTTCATGATGAACGAAAGCTTCTGCAAGGTATATGCAACCACAACTGACCCATATGTTCATCAAATGATCGCAATGAAATCTTACCAGGCAAGTGGGAACGTTGACAATCAACCAATTCCACCGTCTTCTGAGTCTGCTCTGAGTCTGTCACCCATTGCTCCCCCCCCTGCTATTCTTACATCTACCACCATCCAGCCCACTGATCCATCTTCATCCTTGGTTGGACCCTCTTCCCCTGAGCCATCTTCCTTCCACAATGTTCCAGCCACACCATACCAATATCAAGATGTCCCATCGGCGGGATCAGTCACTCAGGCTACGACAATGCTGGATCATTTTGGAGCGCCTACGTCTCTCTTCTCTACTAGCTACAGAGGCTCATCTATTGATGGCGCATCTATGGTATTCTTGCATGTTGGATTTGAGGAAGAGGAGGACATTTACTCGAAGTACGCTGACCCAGACATGAACTTTAACACATATTATGATCCAGTGTCAACATTGTAGCATATATGTACCTTTTGTACACTACTTGTATGGGTCAAGTCATGTTGTACTAAGACACTATTTAGATGTTGTAATCAAATCCAGCATCCAAGTCATCCTGGGACTCTGACTCTGACCCCACATCATAGCCAGCCAAGACCTGTAAGTAATTGTCCCACATTATGCTAGCAATCTCGTCATGCAATGCACGAGCCTCTAGTGGTATACCATCATTGTCTTCATTCATACCTATACCATGATCTTCCTGGTCACCAAAACCACCTTGGTGCTCATGACCATCCTGTATATCATCCTGGGGAAGATGGCCTTCATTTGGATCGTGAAGTCGGATAAAATTATGAATGGCACAAAGTGCTGCAGGAAGATGGGACTGAAGAGCAAGCGAGAATCCCAGGGGGAGGAGAAGTATTCGGTAGCGGTGTTTTAATACACCAAAAATTTGTTCAATGACATTCTGTGCAGAAGCATGATGAAGATTGAACAGCTCTTCTTTGTTGGCAGGTCTGGTTAGTAGTGTTAGCAAAGTACAAATGAAAAATCAATGACGAGTGTATACCTAACATTGGCACGACCCCATTCAGTTAAGTGGTACCGAATACCATGGTAGGAAACCATCAAGTTTGCCCATAAAGGATAACCTAGATCACCGAGAAGATATTTACCCTCAGGAACACGGAGGCTGCGAGAGAGAGCATCATCATAGACACGCACATCCAAAGCTGAACCCTTCCATCCTGTGAGTGAATATGTGAAGAGGAGATCAAAGTCACAAACGAACAGACAGTTTTGAGAAAGAAACCATTTGCAGTTTTGATAGGCCGACCATGAAATCCTAGGGGCCGACAAAGGAATATGACTGCCATCTATGGCACCAACAGCATCTTTGAAATATGGGTAGAACTTCCTGTTGTTCCATATCTTTGACTGGACCATTGAGTTGGATTGCTTGATGAACGTGGTATAAAAAGGAGCAGATGAGAAAATATGCATCATTTTGTGGAAATAGCTATGGATGTGGATGATCAATCAACGAATACTATGTTTCCAGACCACATACCAAGAAATTGTATCATTGGAGCATTGGAATCTCTTACCAACATGCCGGATAGGAAGGCCAGTGATGCATGTATAAAGGAATATAGCAACCTGCTCTTCTAATGAGACAGATCAAGAGTTTTGATGTCCATGGAGGCGGAGAATGGAAATAAGCTCTTGAAAGACCTCTGCATGGACTCCCAGCTCAGTTGATATGCACTCCAGGTGACCTGTCAGAAGTTCAAGAACCCATGCCTCTCCTGAAAGGATCAACGTATGGTATGGCTCTGGGTCTTTCGGAATCTGGAGGAGCAATATGGATATGGTACCAACTGCACATGCTATGATTCTTATGAGCATCAAAATGTACTGGAGGATTCACTGTCACTGTTCAGGTTGAAGGGGATGCATGCATTGTATCATGTGGAAACCACTTGCCATATTAGGTGACGGTCAGACTCCCTGAACTGAGTTTGAACTATGGTGTGAACACCCAGTGTTCGGCTGTTCCTAACTGTCCATAGCCAAATTTAGCATGGCTATCAAACAGACTCTAAAGCTATCACATATCTGCTTGACATATGTTATGGAGATGACACAATGCTTTGCACTGTGCCTGAACACTGAAGCAGGGGCAAATGTGCTGGATCTGATGAAACATTGCAAGTGTCCATAATGAAATTGCCACCATCATGATAATGGGAGAGCAACCCAGGTAACCATTGTAAATTAAATTTTCGTTGGGGTAGATATGTTCAGCGTGCGCAGACAACATCACAGTTCATCTGGCTATTTTAACATAAGAAGTATGGTCAACTGAAATGTCATATACTGAAGTGAGAACTTACTGAATATGTCAACAAGTTCGATGCCTAACACAGATCCAGAAGTCGACGGTGAAGAAATGTCCGCAGGGTCATCAGTGGTGGGCAATCCATCTCCTGCATCCAGTGAGTAATAGTGTAGATATGCATCCACAAGGCAGGGCATTTGAGTTGCCCAACAATCAGTTTGTAGCTCTTGGCGATCACTTCAATCGCGCACATCTTGACAGTGGCTATAATAAATTTAGAGAGTATAATGGAGTGTGGCATGCAGACATACAACCTCATAATGTTGTTGACCTCATTCATAAGATCCATCAGTCCATCATCTTCATCATCACTAGCATTGCCCCCCCAATGGAAACTGGGCACTGGAGAGTATGACATTTCTATGTTAAGATCTGCAAACATACAGTCTGCTTTTACTTGTACCTCCTCAGGGATGGCTGAGCACAGTGACTAAGAGTGAATCCCGAAAGAAAATCGACAAGAACTTACCTTGGATTTCAGCACATCACTGACTGTTAGCTACTTTGACATGTTCCGACTGCTTACTAGCAAGCAGTGGAGTCATGTGGCGGATGCCACTTTTGAATGTGTGCAATGATACAGCATGACCCAAGCCACGAAAATGTTTGATGGGCATAGGAAGACAAGGGAAAAGAACAGATGTGTATCAAAAAATGAGACCATGTGGCAAGTAACCAGAGATAACGTAAAGTACATGCACGATTGGGCAGCGTGTCGATCCAATGGATGAGGCAGAAGCTGGATGGAGTTGATAAGAGTAATATCGAAGTCCTCTCCCCTGAGACTGGTTGATTTGATCTCGAAGATGCCATTCTGCAACACCAGGATTGAGATATCAAAGGTACCTCCACGGAGATCACACAAAATGCAAAGAAAATGCACTGGAACGAGCATAATGCAGAAGGGCGAGTGAAGGGATAAGTGGACGAGGCGGGAGTGGCGAAGGTACAGCAGGAAGGGTGTGCAGGAGGGTGTCAAGTGCAGGGAGAAGGAGACACAGAAGTGGATGAGGCAGGAGTGGCAAAGATGCAGCAAAGAGAAGAGGCTATGTGATTGGATATGTGAGCACACCTTGGACGCAAAAAGAGGTTGAAGAACATACAAAAGTCCAGGGGAAAACATCAAGGAAAAGGAGGTGCACACCAGATGCAGGTGTTCAGGGTGACCTAGAGTCCAGAACGCCAAGGGAGCAGTCTATGATGATGCACACAGACAAGAAGCATGTGCGCAAGGCAGGAAAGGTAGCCAAGAGGGAGGGGGAATGGGCACAATGGCATATGGGTGGGGAGGGCATTTCAGAGGGATGCAGCGCTTGATCGGATGGCAGGAACGGCCTGTACTCAGTCCCAGGCAAGGAGGATGGCAGCAGAAATGATATACAGCGTGCTCATAATGAGGATAACAGTGGTGGTGATGATGACAATGACGACGGGCAAGGAGAAGGGGTGTGGGAAGCAGATGGCCGCCAGCACTGCGATAATCACCACATGAGGGGTTTCCAGATTTGGAATGGGTATTCCCGCAAGTTCCCGAGGCCACTGGCACGCCTGCCAACCTTACTAGCAGGAGTGTAGTTTTTCTAGCTAAGTATCTAGGGTATTTAGGACATGATATATTGCTGGTGTCAAGGAAACGGCAGTTTCCAGCCTTATAAGGCTGCTTTTTCAGGCATATTAGGTGTGACAATGCTGCCATCCAGCCACCCAGGGCCATATGTCTGCATTGCACTGAAAAAGACACAATGCGTATCGACTCAGACTGTTCTTCCGTCACACATACAATACATGATATGGCACTCTCTGCGTCAAAGTGCCCCATACCCCTCCTGCACCAAGATATCATCATCCAGCTCGTGAAGTTCGTCATCCAGCTTGTGTTCACTCGCACTGCCTCCCTCATCTGTGTCCTCTTCAGTCACCTCAATATTATCAACTCCCATCTCCTGCTCTTTGTTCTGTAAGTCCGAGTCTTCTTGTACCTCATGCCCATCCTGCTGAAGAAATTCATCCCAGTCTTGTGTCACCTTATGACCAATTCCTCCCCCACGAATCCACATAAACATATCCCTATCAACGAACCTTTCAACCTTGTAAGTTACTCGTACTCGTGAATGACTTAGACATCACTTACATGTTGACATAGAAATATTTCCAGTCGCTGTTCCAGTCTGCATCCCCCCTGTCCAGGCGTGCAAACAACAGTCCCATATATTCTTCTGTTATACCATACACAAATGCCTGGACAAGGTGAATGCCACGGATGACAGAATCAGGGCTAACGAAGCCAAATGTGTTGGCCAGGTGATCCTTTTCGAAGAATTGGATGCGGTGGAGTTGTTTTGCGTTCCATCTGGTGGAAAAGTTCGAGTCACATTGAAACCATCGAATGAACAGAATGTCCATGTGCAATGGTTGTGAGAAGGGCGAATATTGGTCCTTTCAGTATTTGACCACCACGTGAAAGACTTGGATCACGCGAGCATACCAGTATGGATGTGTTCACTCATCTTCTTGGGCAAGAACCATAATATCTGCATGTGTTAGTGGATTAATAGTGTCCTGTTCACGTCAAAGGTCGTAGGTAGTATAATTGACGCATAATAGACTATGGTTATAGATCTTGTTGTCCTGCAGAATAATACAGTCACGATTGTCGTTGGTGAACTTATACTCGTCTCCATTGTGTTAATGTGATAGCAGCTTACTACCTCGCCGATCATGAGTGTGAGAGTGTGTGCAAAGATCTGAAGGGAATATGTGAAAGTGAGAGCGATGACTACACAAGTATGGCAATTATGAGCCAGGGCGGGGTCTCGCTCACTCGAGCAGTGTGAGTAAGTTATGCTGGTATTTGTGTAGATCTAACTAGAGTACATGAGTGCTGATAGTGGCGCTTTTATACGTAACTGTGAGGAGGATGGGAAACTACTACTGGTATAAGGAGAACTGGTAGGGGGAGGTGGAGCATCCAGAAAAGTACTAACTACAAGCTCCATCCGAAGGCAATGTGAGCGGAGATGAAGAGATAATGAAGAAGACATACTGTGGACTGTGTGAAGCAGTGGACTGCTTCTAAAGGGTCCGTATTGCGGTGTACAAGATAAGATCCAATTGGAATATGAAAAGGAAAGAAAGCGATGCAAAGAAGAATGGGTACCCAGCTACTCCATGGTTGGGCTTCCCACATCCGATTCCCCCATGGGATATACCAGGTACATATCCTGGTCCAGGGTACTAAGAAGGCCTGCTGCGACGAATGCTTCAGTAGCCCAATTGATGGTGTGATGTAACTCAGTGTATCGTGCCTCAATCTCAGTCCAGCCTGTAACATTACCCCCTTGTTGTGACTGAGACTCCAACTCAGTAGCCATCAGGGTCTCCCTTGTTCCAGACGATGACGTTGTCATCCCAGTCGTCCCCCCAAGTGTCTGAGCATTCCGCTGCAGAGTGTCCTCTAAGACTGCAGCTAGCGCATTGGTAGGGGTTGCAGGGGCAGGAATACTGGGGGTGTCCTGGGGCTTGGACGAGACAGAACTTACAGGTGTACAGGGGGCAGTTGGGATGGAAGTGGGTGTTGTTGTCGCAGGAGTAACAATGGGGCCTCTCCGGGGAAGCAAGTCCTGAGGGATTGACTCTTCTGGGGGTGCAGTGTACCTGCAGAGTGGGTGGTGGACTACCAGGTTGAATTGTGGTGGGTAGGTGGTTTGGCACAGAGAAATATTCTCCTGCTCCAAGTTCCCACCCCATCTGGGCAACCTCCAAGTTGGAATTGCTGACCAAGTCAAGCAATGGTAAGGAAGAGGGGAGAGGACTGGGAAGGGGGGTGGGGGAGTAGGAGGTTGCGCCCAGCAGGTTGACAGAGGAGTGGGGTGGAGTCTGGGGCGCGGGAAGTCCAGGGGGGGGATTGTTCAACTGGGGGGGGTGGGGGTGGGGGAAATGGAGGCGGTGTGGCCCACTGCCATGGATACCCCCCCAGCGGGCTGAGCAGCTGATCCTCAATGAGGTCTCTTCTTCCTGCCACGTTTGCTAGGAGTTCCAGCGAGAGATATGGTGGGCGGGGGGTCCGAGATCCTAAGAGCAAGTTTCCCTGTAACCCTTCCCATGTACTCCCTAAACCGCTCCAGGGGGAAGGCTGCAAACAGATCATGCAGAAGGGAGTCCTGCATATCATAGGAGGTGCAGTCAAGGGTGGGGAAAATTCCCAGTTCCGGTAGTTCCCTGTAAAGGTTGAGAACTGTGGGAGCGATGGTGGAGACAGTGGCGGCCTTATTGGAGGTGGGCTTCTTGGACCATTGGAGGAAGAGTGCGGCTCTCCTGGCAGCGTGGATGGCCAGTAACTGCTGTAGGAGGGGGTGGTTGGAGGAGAGACCTGCGGCCCATTCAAGCTTGGCAAGTTGGGTGGGGGAGTGGGAGAGGTCCAGTAACTCAAGCTGGAGCTCAGGAGTGAGGAGGTGGAAGAAACAGGGGATGGAGTTGGGGAGAGGGTCACCATCAGGGTAGGTGGTGTCGACATTGCAGGTGAGGACTCAGGTTGGGAGGTAAGGCATAGGGGGCTAAGAAGAGGGAATACGGACGGGGTATAAATAGGGATTCCCCTTTTTTTTCTTTCCCAGCCTGGATTAGTCTAACAATACTGCTCCATCAGCAGGATTCCAAGTTGGGTTCCAATTTGAGTTGGGTTGTTGGGGAGCAGCAGGGGCAGAATAGGTCCAGGACTGGGTCGTGGTATTTGAGGCGTAGGTGGGGGTGATGACAGTAATCTGAATCCCAGCGTGGGATTGTTGGATTTGAAAGACCATTCCTCTTGTAGAGAGTAGGAATGCAAGATAGGCCAGGAAAAGGAGGAACAAGACGATGACGAGTGCAATGAGTTCACAGACAGAGAACATGGTGGGGCTTTTAGGAGTGTGGGAAATCTTTTCGGTGACGCTGTTGGTACTCCTTGATCGATCATTTGGCGTGGGAAAGGTTACTAGTGGGTTCCCATGAGTCTTCAGACGGGGCGTAGCCTTTTCATGATACCAGGTATTCAGTCCGTCTTCCTATCTTCCTGTGGCATTTGATGGTTTCTATCTCGTACTCTGCTTCCCCATCAACCAGTTGTGGCGGTGGTGTGGGAAAGCTGGGGCCATGCTCCTTAGTTGTTACAGCTGGGGATAAATTAGTGGCATGGAAAATGTCATGGATTTTCCAAGTTGAGGGGATCGCGATTCAGTAACTCAGGCAGATGTGAAGTGAGGCCCTCTATCCAAGATGCATTTGTCATGTAGTCCGAAACAGGGGAATACGAAACGGAAGAAGAGGTCTGTGACCCCTTTGGCTGTGATAGTCTTTGAACATGGGCAGAAAATTACCCCCTTCGTAAGCCCATGGTCGACCACAACCATAACTGAGTCATGACTGTGAGAGGGGGGAAGATTGGTGATGAGATCGATGGAGATCTGTTGGAACGGGTGAGTGGTGCTGGACGCAATAGGGGAGAGACCCAGGGACGTGGGATGGGTGTTAACCTTGGATGCCTAACAGACTGCACAGCCGGCCACCAGTAGTCCTTAGATACACGGTGGAGGGTGCGGAAGCAGCCCTTGTGGCCTCCAGCGGGGGAGTAATGGAGCTCCCATAAGAGATCTGTGTGAGCCGGTTTGGGTATGTAAAGGTGCCCCTTGAAGTATAAAGATCCCTCGATGAAAGTCCAGTCCCTCTGACGGGAGTGTGGGAGGACAGGGGAGTTCTCTCGCAGGGCCTGGAGGGCATGGAGGACCAGTGGGTCTTCAGAAGTGGATGAGGCAATCTTATCAGCAATGGCGACGTCAATCATGTGGACGAACACTTCCAGTGGGAGGAAGGTAACATGTCGGTTATCCTGGGAGGTATTGATGTTGTGTTTTCAAGAGAGGGTGTCCACGGGGCCCATAGCGGTGCCCAGGAGGGCCTTCCAAATGAGGTCAAAGTCTTGGGGGAACATTTGCCACTGGGCTTGGTGACAGGAAAGGTCTTGAGGGTGCTTGAAGTACATCAGGTTTTGGTGGTCTGTAAGGATCGTTACAGGGTGGGTGGTGCCGGTGAGGTAATGGTGCCATTTATAAAGTGCTAGGATCACGGCTAGCATTTCCCTGTCGTAGATGTCATAATTATGCTCAGTGGACCTGAAGGTCTTGGAGAAGTAGATGCAAGGATGGAGATTGCCTGCAGTGTCTTGTTGCATCAAAACCCCTCCTGCGGCAACAAGCGAGGTGTCTGTCATAACTGTAAGGGGTTGGCAGTGTCAGGGTAGCGGAGAACTGGAGCTTTCAGGAATTCCTTTTTCAGGGCGGAGAAGGCGTTTTGGTGGGATGGGGTCCACTCCCACGAGGCTCCCTTCTTGGTAAGGGAATGGAGGGGATGGACTATGTCCGAGAAACCGGGGATGAACTTCCTATAGAAATTGCAGAATCCTATAAAGGAGTGTATTGCCTTAATGGAAGTGGGGGGCTGCCAGTTTTTGATTGCTGTAAGTTTAATGGGATCCATGAGGACTTCCCCTTTTTTAACGATCATTTCCAGGTATTTCACCTCTGAGACGTTAAAACTACATTTTTCCAACTTGAGGTACAGTTTGTATTCCTGGAGGTGAGCTAGCACGTGTTTTATTCATTGATCGTGGGTTTCTTGGTCGGCCGAATGGATAAGAAGGTTGTCCATGTAAATCACAAGCCATCCTTCGGCGATGAGGTTATCGAAGATACTATCCATCAAGGCTTGAAACGTGGCTGGGAAGTTGCAGAGGCTGAAGAACATGACCATAGGTTCAAACAGCCCAAAAGGGGTGCTGAACGCTGCCTTCCATCGGTTGTTTGGCCGTATCTGGACGTTGTTGTACCCCCACCAGACATCCATTTTAGTGAAAATCAAGGATGCCTTTAGTTTGTCTATGAGATCTGAGATGAGGGGGAGGGGGTAGGCATTTTTCACCATTCTGGAGTTCAGGTGTTGATAATCTTGGCAGGGGCGTAATTTCCCGTCTTTTTTGGGGACAAAGAAGAATGGGGAGGCCTGTGGAGATTTCAATGTGGTGATTTTCCAGCTTTCCAAGTGCTCATTCACAAAGTCCCGGCATGCCTGTAGTTCTTTGGGGTTCAGAGGGTAGGCCTTGGCTCGTCTAGGGACAAAGTCCAGGGAGAGATCAATCATGTGATCAAATTCCCTGGTCAGGGGAAGTTCCCCGAGTGGTGGATCCAGGAAAACTTTCTGGTATTCCTCATATTCTTTTGGCAGTGTGACCTTTGCCTTGGTGGTGTCTGTGGCTATCTTTGTGGAGATGGTGGTTTTTCTGAGGGGATATGCCTTCGTGGCCTTGTGATCCAGTTTCTTCTTCCACCACTTGGTGATTCGAGCGTCGGGGTCCATCCCAAGGTACCTAATCAGGTACCATTGCATTACTGCTTTTGGGGAAATCATGTCGTAGCTTTGGCAGGGAAGAGAGTAGAACCTTCCTGGTGGCCCAATTAATGATGGGGTTCTGCTCTCATAACCAGGGGAGGCCCAGGATGACGTCTTCCTTTCCGGAGTTAATGACCAGGAAGGTTTGTGGGCATTCCTGATCTCCTATCCGGAGTTGGAGGGTGATGGAGAACCGGATTAAGCCGTTTTGATTGATGGTTCCATCCACATTGTGTGCTTTTATGGGCCTGGTGAGGCGTTTCTTGGGCCATTTCATATGTGCGACGAGTTGGTGATTGATGAAACATCCGATGGCCCCGCTATCTATGAGGGCTTTTCTTTCAGCGATTTGTCCTGTTGTACCAGTGTATAGTGAGAGGGGGATATGCATTGACTGGGACTTCTTATTGGTTACAAATACAGGAGCAATTCTGGGAAGTGAAGACACTGATCCTTCCTTCCCTTCTAAAAACCCTCATCCAGGGTTAGCCTATTTATGGTGGCTTCATTGTCCATGGCATCTTCTTTGTTGGAATCTGCCAATGGTTTAGAGTAACAGATTTGCAGGGTTTCCATTGCAGCCTTTTCTGAAACCTTATATTTTTTTGTGAATTGGGTGAGCGGGGTATTGGTGATTGCTGCAGCCCTTATTTTCTGGCCCGGCGGGTTCCAGTTTCTTTCCTTCCAGGGGGCCTTCCCCTTCTTATGGTTCCTAGCGGAACATCCTTTCTTCCTGCAAATGAAGCATAGTCCTTTGGTGAAACATTCCACTCGTTCATCAGGGGTCAGGTGGATAGTGTCAACATCCATCACGTCCAGATCTCTCCTTCAGTGATTTTCAGTAGTTTTGGAAGAGGAGGAATAATAACCGCCCTTCCTTCGTCAGTCATGTTTGTATTGGAGATTCCGATCATAGAAGACCCCGGCCTTGTCTAGCCATTCCCTGGTGGTTTTTGGTTCTTTGTTCACCCCTGACATTTTCTGCACTAAATCCAGGGATACCACTCCTTGCAAGATTTGTTTGATGTCATCTTGGTCATCCATCTGGGACCTGGCTAGGTCCAGTTTGAAGGCTGTCCTGAATTCTTGGAAGTCCCCTTTAAAGTCACCCATACTGATGATGTCCAAGGCATTCCGTGCTTCCTGCTTGATGGAGAGTGGGGAAAAGAGGGCTAGGAAGTCCTTCGAGACTTTATCAAACGTGAGATTCTCTTCCTTGGCGGCTGGGTCCTGGATTCAGTTGTTCCAGCTCTCGGTGAATGCCATTCCTTGTCCTTTATTCATACAGTTGAGGAGCGTGATAACTTGCTGCTGTTCGTTTGGGGCATCCGTAGTGCTGAAAATGGCGGGATTGACCGAGAAGTAGGCTCACATCTGTGACATCCATCTGTGAGCATCCTTGATGTTACCAGAAAAGGAGTCTGGTAAAGCTGCTTTGTTCTCTTTAAATGATGCTCTGGTAACGTCATGGTCATCTCCTGTGTCTGCCATTCTGGTATAGCTTCTGGGGTCTCGTAGAGTGTCTCGTAAAGTGGCAATGATGGGATTTTTGGAAGGGGGCACTGGGATGGGCATCAAGGTCTGGATCTGGTCCAAAAAGGTCAATCTGCTCTTTGTCTGATGGTACGTAAGATTCCTTCGGCGGTTCTGATAGAGGTTCCGTATCCACATGAATAGGGACTTTCTCATCGTTTGGGGATAGGGAGTGAGGGGTCAATTGGTGAGAGGGGATGGGGGAGCCACTGGGGGTGGGTTGAGTTCTCCCAGCTTCAAGGAGTGGGGGTTGTGGGGAACTTCAGGAGGTGCTACAGGCTCTCCAATGTTCTGGTCCTACAGGGAGGTGTGCGATGGGGGGCTAAGGGGTTCTGCCTGATAGAGGAGTGCATCTATCCAGAACACGATATGACGAAGATGAGTGAGGAGGAACTGCCACGTGTGAGTGTGTTCTTCGAGGTGCTGGGGGTGGAGGGGGAGTGTCTGAGTTGGAGCTATCAGGGACCCAGTAGGAAGTCGTGATGGGATTGGGGTGGCTCCGAGCATGTTAGTTGGAGCCAGGGGAAGAGTTAGATCTTTTGTTAACATAATAGCAGCTTACTACCTTGCCGATCACGAGTGCGAGAGCGTGCACAAAGATCCGAAGGGAATATGTGAAAGTGAGAGCAATGACTACACAAGTACTAGTATGGCAATTACGAGCCAGGGTGGGGTCTCACTCACTCGAGCGGCGTGAGTAAGTTACACTGGTATTTGCGTAGATCTAACTAGAGTACATGAGTGCTGATAGTGGCACTTTTACATGTAACTGCGAGGGGGATGGGAAACTACTACTGGTATAAGGAGAACTGGTAGGGGGAAGTACTAACAAGGGAACACTCATCAGTACATGGGAGTGTACATATATGCACCTGTCCCATACTGAATATCTGATCTCCACCTAGATGAATGGTACTATCCAAGCCCTGTATTGACTGTGATAAATGTGATACAATCATCATTTGTACTTGCTTCCACTCTTGTTGATATCTAGCAGGAATGGCCAGAACCTTTCAAGGAATGAAAAGCCAATCCAACCATCAATCTGCCCTACAGTCTTCTTGGGGACATCAAAAATGAATGGTTGCTTGTCCATATCATCAGCATTGTATCTTCTGTGGGACAGGTGAGAAAGACAAGGATCAACAGTATGCATATCCCTCTTTTGTTTACCACCACTTACCTGTTCATGCCGAGCTGAGCCACTCTCTCCACCTCATTGATGAATCTGTCTTTGATTCATCTATTATTGCAAACTACTTCTAGAAGTGACAAGAAGAGTGGTTACCCCAAGCTGAGGAAGGTGACATAATTATTTTGTGTAACCTCAAGGTGTATCTTCACTTGAAGAGGATCTGTGTCATGTCTGACACCTTTACAGGCTTCCCAGTTCAAGGACACCCTCTCACTGATAGGTTATCAAAATAAACTTATTTGGGCCATCTACAATCCAGAGACACATGTTATCTGACCTTTTAACATGACAGATGGGCCATGTTGGAAAACCCAAAATGACAACAAGCTTGGATGGTATCTATACCTTGTGCAATGGTGGGAGGGTCAATTCACATTGCAAGGGGATAGAATCTTTAAGGAAGATCACTGCCAGACTGGATCTGCTTTATCAAGCCTTGCTCATCATCCTCTATATCTACTGTTCACTTGCAGATGAACTAAGGATAAGGGAATGACAGGACACATATCGTAACAAAAGATCAAATACTTCCCCTGGCTCCAACTCTTAAGTTCAGAGCCCACTTACCCCCCTATCTGATGACTCCTCAGACAACCACTCCCACACCCCTACCTCCTCATGCCCTTGCCCTTCACACTCCAACTGGGTGGTTCCTCATTCAGCACCTCAGGCAAGTCACCCAATGCCAAGCAGTAGGCACATACCTGGCACCTTGACTCAAACTGGATCCATCCTCAGCTCATTAAGGCCCAAAACCTGCCTACACTCTAGCAATTCCCCTGATTCACAGATTGCAGTTGATACTTCTCTTCCCATAGCAGAATTTTATATTCATGAACGAGCTAAAGAGCAGACTGCCAACCCCACATCCAAGGATGAAGAAACAGAGGGGACAGATCCTGAGATCCACATTAATACCAAGCCACTCAATAACCCACCATTGTGCTCATATGACCCTGAGAACCTATATCTGGAGGAAGGTGAAGAGCATTTTAGACTGTTTGACCCAGATGACCAACCCCCCCTCTCCCAATACCCTTACCCGAATTCACGAAAGCACACAGAGGGCAATAGATGCAGTAATGGCAGATGCTAACATTAAGGAAAATAAGGCCATTCTCTCAGAAGGATTCATTGGGGAAACAGAAGATGCCAGTCAATAGCATCATCAAATGTGCGCATATTTTGACACAAACCTGCAGATCTTTGACAACACCATGCTGAAAGGAGATAAACAAAAGTGCATCACCTTCCTCAACAGAATGAGCAAAGGCCAGGGAAGGGCATTCACCGAAGGATGATACAATCAAATGTATGATGAGGGAGGAGCAGGGAAGAACATTACCTTCAAGAAACTATTGAAAAGCTTCCTCACTACCTTTTGTCCTGCCTCTATGGAGCAGCAAGCCTGAAATGCCCTCCATGCCATGAATATTTGACAGTTTAGAGGAGACTTCCACAAATTCTAAATGGTCTTTGAACTCAAGGCAGAGTGAGCCAAGATGAAAGATGTCAACAATGTCTTCAGAATTCTCAGAAGAGCTGTTGATATCAACATGGCCAAGGCAATGGCCCTGGTAGACCCACAGCCAAAGGATATGAAGGAATGGCTGGACAAGGCCGGAAAGTTTTACAACCTAGCAGAGCAAAACAGGTACAATTGAGGAGAAGGAATAGGGTGGGCACCATCTATTTGATGCCACACCAACAAAAAGGATCTGTACCAAATGGATATCAATGCCATCCACCTCACCCTCAATGAATAAGTGGAATGCTTCACCAAGGGCCTCTGTTTCATTTGCAAGAAACCAGGGTGCTCAACCAGGAATTACCCTAAATACCTGGGTAGCCACTTCAGGAATCAAGGAAGGAACAGGAACTAGGAATGGAATGGCAGAGAAAACTGGATAAGAGCCATGGAGACTAAAAAGGACTTCCAAATCAGGAAGTTCATGAAGGAACAGGGAATCTCTGAAGAAACTGTGATCAAAACCCTAAGGATTTGCCATCAGAAGGATCATGATGAAGAGAAAAGCAGTGACAATGAAGAAGCTGTAAATAGAATATCTGCGAATGAGGATTTTTGAAAGGGAAGGAAGAATTGATATCTTCTCTTTCCAGGATAGCGCCTGTAATTGTAACAAGTACCAAGTCTAAGTCTATGAGAATCCTCACTTCCCTCTATGCTGGTACTATAGGACAAATTGTTGACAAGCTCACTCTAGTGAACAGCAGAGCAACCAGATGTTTCATTGATCAACATCTTGTCAATAAAGCTGGATGGAGAAAGGAACAAATAAAAACCCCACTAAGGGCAAGCAATGTGGATGGAACCATGAATAGTAATGGCTTGATCAGGCATCAAGTTACCCTAAACCTTAGGATTGATGATAAGGAACAATGACAAACTTTTATGGTGATAGATTGTGGAAAGGAGAGCCTGATCCTGGGGCTACCCTGGTTGAGAAAAACCAGTCCTCTCATCAACTAGGCAAAGGGAACAGTGGAACTTCCTAATATCATGCCCAAATTATGACATGACTTCCCAAAGGCAATAACCCAACATTGTCTAATTTGATACTTGGGAATGGACCCAGATACCTGTATAGTGAAGCTTTGGAAGAAGAAACTTGACTATGAAGCCACCCACACATACCCAATACAAAGAACCACTATATTCACCACATTTGCAGTAGCCACAGAAAAGAAAAGAGTAATGCTGCCCCCTGCCTATAAAGTCTATAAAGAAGTTTTTGGAGAACCCCAGAAGGAGAACCCCCCAAATCTAGGCTGTTTGACCATGCAATCAAGTTGACCAAAGACTTTGTTCTGAAACAAGCCAAGTCATACCTGCTAAACCCCCAAGAAACCCAAGCCTGCACAGAGTTTGTAGACAAGCACCCAAAGAGTGAAAAGATTGTTCCATTGAAATCCCCACAAGCCTCCCTGTTTTTCTTTGTCCCAAAGAAAGACAGGAAGATAAGGCCCTGCCAAGACTATCATCATGTCAACTTGGGAACAGTCAAGAATGCCTATCCCCTCCCCCTTATCTCAGATCTCGTCAATAAATTAAAGGACTTGTTGATTTTCACCAAGATGGACATATGATGGGGATATAATAATGTCCTCATCAAACCCAAAGATCAATGCAAAGTGGCCTTTGTTACCCCTTTTGACCTCTTCAAGCCCACAGTCATGTTCTTTGGGCTGTATAACTCCCCCACAATCTTTCAGGCCTTCATGGACCATGTTTTCGGGGACATGATTGCCAAGGATGGCTGATCATCTACATGAATGACCTCCTTATTCACTTGACAAATCAGGAGGACCATGACTGTCACACTAGAGCAGTCCTTCAACGGATGAGGGACCATAAACTATACCTGAAGTTGGAGAAGTGTAGCTTCAACATAGCAGAAGTGGAGTACCTTAGAATGGTAGTAAAGAAGGGAGAGGTCAAGATGGATTTCACCAAACTAACTGCAATCGAGAATTGGCACCCCCCCCATGTTGGTCAGGCTATCAGATCCTGTATTGGATTTTGTAACTTCTATCACAAGTTTATCACCAGATTCTCAGACCTAGCTCGCCCCCTTCACAACCTAACCAAGAAGGGAGCCCCTTGGAACTGGACAGAGGCTTGCCAGTCCATGTTCTCTAAGCTCAAGGCTACCTTCCTCACCAAGCCAGTCCTGTGGTACTCTGACACAATGGCCCCATTTACTGTTATGACTGACACATCCCTGCTAGCCGCAGAAGTTGTCCTCATGCAAAAGGATACCACTAGGGACCTCCACCTCTGCACTTACTTCTCCAAAACATTCAGGTCCACTGAGCAGAATTACGACATCTATGACCAAGAAATGTTAGCAGTTATCCTGGCCCTTGCTGAGTGGAAGCATTACCACACTGGTACCATACATCCAGTCACTGTCCTTACTAACCACCAAAACCTGACCTACTTCAAGCATCTACACACCCTCTCCCATCGACAGGCCCACTGGCAGATGTTCCTTTAGGACTTTGACCTGATCTGGATGGCATTGCCAGGAACAGTGATGGGTCCAGCAGATGCCCTATCTTGCAAGGATGACGTGGACACCTCAGGTGACAACAAAGACATCATCTTTTTGCCTCCAACAGCCTTCATTTGGACACTAGATGTTGCTTTGGCAGACAAGATCTTTCACTCGACTGAGGATAATCCACTAGTACTGGAAGCACTTCATGCCTTATCATTGACGTCCTCCCCCCTCCCTCACACCTCCTGGGGAGACTGGATCTTCATCAATGGCACCCTGTATTTTAAGGGATGCCTCTATGTCCCTAACTCTGCTCAACAGGAACTGCAGCAGCAGCTCCACCTCTCCCCCACAGGGGGCCATGAGATATGCTTCCAAACCCTCACCTGGGTCTCCCACAACTACTGGTAGCAAGGCCTTTTCTTCCAGGTTCAATGTTTCATCCCAGAATACCTTATCTGTCAAACCAACAAAGTGAACACCTACCCCACTGTCCCAGGCCTCTCCCCTATCACCTCATCCACAACATACCCTTTCCAACAGATCTCAGTGGACCTCCTTACTGATCTTCCCCCCTCTGGCACCTTCAACTCTGTTATGGTCATGGTAGACCATGGTCTTACAAAGGGGGTGATTTTCATCCTGTGTACCAAGCAAGCCTCAGCAGCAGATGTTGCAGCACTCTTCTTTAAACATGTCTTCTCCAGATACAGCCTTCATACCAAATGTATCTCTGATCAAGGAGTACACTTTGCATCAGCATTCACTAAGGAACTGGCTAGACTCCTTGAATACAATGTCACTCTATCCACCAGCTATCATCCCCAAACTGACGGAGAAACAGAGTGAGTAAATCAGGAGTTGGAAATCTATCTACATATCTTCTGTGACAACACTTCAGAAAAATGGAGTAAACTCCTCCCAATGGCAGAATTTTCCCACAATTCTATGACATACTCAGTTACCAACACCTCCCCATTCTCTCTAATGATGGGCTACAAGCCCAGAGCATACCCACCTCTCCAAGACAACCTTCCTTTCAGCCCTTGAAGACCACATGAACCTCCTGAACAAAGCACGAGCTGAGGCATTAGTGGCCCACCAAAAGGCACAACAGGATATGCAGGAACAAGTCAATGCCCTGTTTAAAGGGTAAAAGGTTGGAGAAAAGATCTGGCTCAAAGCCAAAGATCTCCATATCAAGTTCACACATCAGAAACTAGCTCCCAAATGGGTAGGCCCCTTTGAGATTACCCAAGTCCTTAGTAAGCTGAACTATTGACTGGCTCTCCCACCATTGTGGAAGATATATGACATGTTTCCCACCACCAAATTAACTACTGCCACTACCATGTCCAAATTTGGGCCTGCCTTCACATAGCCACCCATGCAAATAGTCAAAGAGGAAATGGAATATGAAATTGAAACCATCAAATGCCACTATCACAAGGGAAAAAGTTTGGAATACCAGATTGGATGGAAAGGCTATGCCAATAGCAAGGATATCTGGGAACCTGTGATCAACCTTTCCCATGCCAAAAAGAGATTAAAAGATTACCAAGTGTGATTCCCAAAGGACTTCCCCAAACAAAAGTAATTCTTTCCAATCCCCCATCATGTTCACTGTTCTTAATCTCTGCACACTCACCATTTCTTACTTTTTCCTCACCTTCCTGGTGGTATTCTACTGGAGCTACAGCCAGTACAGACTCACCCTGTCCATATCCTTCCTGTGGGGAATAGTATCCATCACCTTCGCCCCCACTAGGATCCCCAACCCCTTAGGTTCCACTTGGGATACTGCCCCAACTGCCCCACCAACTAGACCAGCATCTCCTCCCCCAGTCCCTCCCATGATTCTTGCTTGTGCACCCATGCCACCAGCACTACAGATTCCCTCACTGCCTCCCCAGGAGGTATTAGACCAAAACTGGAGGCAACAATGGGTAACCACTAATCACAAGGAAATTGAAGGGAAGGGATATATAAAGAGGTACAAACAACCCTCCCTCTTCCTGTACCACACAGCCTCTCTCCTATTTCCCCAATTATATCTTGGCCTCCCCAATTGAACTATTCCCCTCTCCCTCCCTCACTGTCACATACCTGGTTGGGTGTGACATCCCTGAGGAGATCTCTCTCTTCCTCAATCTCCTTACCACCCCCCAACAAAGGGAACTCTGTGCCATCCTCCTTGAATGCCCCCTGCCCTACTTGAATTCCAGGCCCTCCCAGGATATTAGACCTTCTCCCCTCTCTTGGACTACATCCTGGCTGTCCACACCCTCAAACACTCCCTTATCACCCTCTCTTGGACAGGAGGAGAGCCTATGTTGCCTACAATGATGGCAGTAGTCTTTGCTGTATCATCATCAATCCCAAGGTATTACAACAGAATGCTGGAGAATGGGTAAATGCCCCTGGTCACTACCCTTTTGTTTCAAATGTGACATTCCCTGGTGCACTGCATGTTCCTCAACCTCCCCACAAGCAACTTCCATGGATATCTGGTCAGGGTTTGAGAATATGTCAGCCTAATTTGTCCTGCAGTGGATGCATCTGAGGGACTCACCTTTTTCCTTCCTGTGTGGGGCCTCAACCAGCAGGGTAAGAGATCTCATCAAGGACAAGTACTTAAGTTGCCCCCACACTCATTGGACCTTACCTGCTCCTCCTCCCCCACCACCCCCCTCTTGTGCCCTTTCTGAACAATCAACTTTGTTCCCCCTACCAACACTGGTGCAGGAACTGCAATCTCATTGGCCAGTGGATCCACTCTTGTGGACCCTAGACACAAGTCCCCCTCTTCCATCTCCACTCTGTCTGACACCTCCGTCCCAGGCATGAATGCTACTCCCTCTGAGGTCTCCTCCACCAAGGTCAACACCAACTGGGACCCAACCCATGTCCACTGGGAAGTGGCCTATCATGGTAACCATCTCCCCACATTACCCTCTATGCCCTTGCCAACTCAGCAAGGATCGCTGCCTGGACCTCAGTTGCTAATATGGCTGCCCCCACCCTGGAGCTCCTCATCTACCATGAACATGCTCATAATCTGGCTCCAGGTGATGACTGCCACAAGTATGATGCTCCAGAACACTGGTGCCCAGACTGCCCTGAGTACACCTGCCCAGGCTGTGGTCACTTAGCCCCTAGACATCCACAATATCTGTGCCCAGTCAGACCTCACCCTTGCCCAGGCTGTGGCAAATGGGGCCATCCAGAATGACACTGCCCTGGCCCCTCTCTCCTGGATGACCTGGACTGGGATAACTACAATGAGCTTTGAAATAAGGGAGACCCAGACAGCTCAGATAGAGATTGAGGTGGTACCTCAACCCCTAGTGAAGAGTAATGTTGTGGTTTGGTCAGACATGCAGCATCATCAGATGGACATACAATATGTCTTGTGAGAAGCAGTCCTCAACAGATTCTACTGAGAGGTTATCTTTTATATGGACGACAACATAGTTCCAGGAGGAGACTTTCCCTGATTGGTTGTAGAAGATTAATTCACAATGGAGGAGGATATTATCTGGTAACTACATGATTGGTTCGACTGTTTCTCCCTCCTGTCTTGAATGTATTATGTGGGCCCATGCTGCAATCTCTATTTCTGCTTACTTCATCCTGTACACCGTCATATGGACCTTATCTAGATTTCCTCAGATTACATAGTATGCCTTCCTACTGATGTGAGAACCCCTCTCCCATCACCTTTGTCATCTTCTCATGGACACTGAATTCTCTCCCATGACCATATCTCTCATCATGGTCATGTTTCCCCACCCCCCATTAGTTATGTATAAATACCCCCACTGGGTACCCTGTACAGTAGTTTGATCTATGCAATTCACCTGTGTTCTCATCTCATCTGCTATGAAGATAGAATCTTCAAGTGAGACCACTGCCAGACTGGATCTGCTTTATCAAGCCTTGCTCATCATCCTCTATGTCTACTGTTCACTTGCAGATGAACTAAGGAGAAGGGAACAACAGGATGCATATTGTAACAGTGTACATGTCATGCTGCTATCCTGTCACATTGATCCTTGTCCAGGCACAAGCATCAACTTGGACTGGGTCACACTGAAGATAACATGATGACCTGCATTGCAGAGGTATGTGTTATCTATTCTGCTACCCATCTCACCATTGTCATATGCTGTTCCATCCACATCACCAACTATAGCTATGATGCCCACCTGCCCATCCCACCTTCAAGATTTAATTGGTCCAAGATTTTGCACCATTGTGCCATTCAGATTGTATTGAACAATGTCAAAGCTAAAGTTGTATCTGCCCTCAAACCAGGCACAATCATAATCATACAATATTGCACCATTCAATGTGATAATGTTCTGTTTAGAATGGCATTGTGCATAGAATGTGTTTCAGACCCATCCTACAATCAAGCAAAGACCCTGTCTAGGTTTGTATTGGTAATTTATATTGCCCCTTTCTGATGTGCACCATAGGCACAAGTTGGAATGGCAGAAAGAGGTTCTTCCTACAATATTTATTACCCCATTGGAATTTAGCTTACACCACATGCTATTGCTACCCACCTCATGCATCTTCACCATTTTGGCTCATGTTTCTGATTTTTTCCTGTTTGACATTCAAGATCCATCTATGTATGCATGCCTCAGATGCAAATCAAGGTAACCACCAAACATTTGTAGGTGATCATCCATTCATTACATTACAGCATCCAGGAAGTTATCTGTAAATGTCCCTCTTGTGATGCTATTGATTGCTGGATCTATTTGTTGTATATTCACATCAAGGACAATGAGAGTTCTAAGCTTGTTGTGACACTGTCTGGGAAAGAAGCACATGTGCATGACATGTATCACTATTGTGACTCATAATAATATTCATTGCATATCACAGAAGATCTGTTGTAATTTACAATAATATTCATTGGATGTTATAGAAGGTCTGTTGTGACTCACAATAATGTTCATTGAATGTCACAAATCATTTGTTATAACTTGAAATATGTCATTTTGTGACTCATAATAACTTTCTTTGAGAGTCACAAATCACCTCTGATGTAGGCTATTATGAGCCACAAAGGTTATAAATAGTATATGGATACCATATATCATTTCTTTTATCTATTAAAAAGAAAAAAAAAAAGATTATAGCCTTTATGAGCAAGTGTAATAGCTTATATTAGAATCAATCTCATATGTGAATAAATTCTAACTTTCCATTATTTGTAAAATTCACTAATATTTTCAATATATTATAAAGTATAGTTAGAGGATATAGAGGTGATGATATTTCACTCTATTTATTCTATTTCTAGTTTTCTTTTTGATTTGGAAAATATAATTTTCAATTATATAAGTTAGTATAAAAGCTAGAATAATAAGTATAAATAATGTAAATTTTTAATATTATAAGTAAGATATATTTTAATTGTATATAAATAGGGGTCTAATCAATTATGACAAAATTGTTAAAGATATACACCAGACTCACAAATGTACTGTGGTCTGCTCTGTGTCATATATGATGGTGCAGACCTTGAATGGCTCTCCTGCTTCAGTGGAGGCTACTCCAACAGCATTCAGTAAGCCCTTGAGGCAGCTCATTGCCCAGCTGGGGGCTAGGAATAAGACAATTTATAGGATAGATAAATGCTAAAACATATGGTCACATTCAATCCCAAATGGTGGACATGGTTGCTGGCACAGGAACACATTGAAATAAACCTTTCACTGGACCCTTGACTCAACATTCACTTGCTAATTGAATAACCACTTGCCACCTAGGGACTCTAAGCTTTACTTGCTCTTGAGGCATGAATGCAGCAAGTGTAGGGATTATGTGACAAGTAACCACAAGTAAGATATATTTTAATTGTATATAAATAGATTATATTATAATATCATATAATAACTTTCTAGTAGTGATTTATATGCATATTATATCTATAAATTACTTATTTTTGTGACCTTTGCTAAACAATATCCTTTTATGAGATGTAGTCAGATTGTAAATATTATACATTCATTTCACATTTTGAACATTATCTATTTTTAGCTCTCATGACCACTTTCCTTTTTTGTTAATAGAATCTAGTTAGTGTTTTCTCATGCACATCTTGCATTTTGAACATAATCTACTTTTGTGACCCCTACTCACCACCTTCCTTTTTTTTGGCAATAGGAGCTAGTTGATATTTTTTTCATGCATCTCTTGCATTTTGAGCATTTCCTACTTTTGTGACTCCCAATGACCACCATTCTTATATAGCAATAGGGTCTAATTGATGGTTTTTCACACATTAAATAATTGTATCACTTTTAATTTTTGTGATACATAATATTATTTTGTAGGTCACAATCCTCTTTTTTGTAACTCACAGTGTATGCCAAACCACTATGTTTAAAAATAGTCCATATCACTTTCTGAACACTTTCCATAAAGGTAAAAAAAAGTGTTGTGACATCACATAGGAAATGTGTCTAAGAGCACCAAAAGTTGGTCACCTGAAGTGCATTCATTGGAAAGAAAAGGCTTCATCCTCTTTCTTTCACAATAGCCTGTCTTTTTCTGTTGAACCCAGTGACCTCCCCACTCCCCACTGCTTCTCATCCTACCCTGTGTGAGATCCATACCCCATCCAGCATTCCTAACTCTGCCAGCATGTCTACTCTGCCTCACAACCCAATCCCAACTCCTGTTGGTGGTTCCCTGCCAGCCACAGCTCCTCACATTCCAACCCCAACTCCCATTGGTAGTCCCCTGCTAGTTCTGGCTCCTTGCATCCTGACCCCAACTCCTGTTGGTGGTCTCCTGCCAGCCATGGCATTTTGCATCCTGACCACAACTCCTGTTGGTGATCCCCTGCCAGCCATGCCTCCTCACATCCCAACCCCAACTCCCATTGGTGGTCCCCTGCCAGCCACAGCTCCTAGCACACCATCAGGCATAGAGCCAACAAGACTATGGAAATGGAGTACAAGGATGCTAAAAAAGATAAGTGTTGTCTCTGTTGCATTCATCCCACACCCAACTTGATAACTCTAGACTTCCACCATCCAGGATGAGAGCAAGGACAAGAGTGAGGATGAATAAGAGAATGAGCCCCACAATGAAGTTCCTTGCAAGCAATGTAAAAAGGTGGGAACTGCATGCTATGGTGAGCCTGGCCATGTGTGCACACATTGCAAGTTGTGTGCAAAGAAGTACTTATATTTGGAACCTCATGGAGGGGTGCATCCTAAGTACAAATGGAAAAACAAAGGCAAAGTTGCTTCAATCTGAGATAAGCCCACCCTCAGTTTGTGAATTACTAAGGATACTAACCCATTTTATAGTCACAATGTCCACATGTGTGGCTCAAAAACACTGCCTGCAAGCTGCCAAGGATGACCATAACAGCAATGATGTCCAAGTCATTGAACCACCAGTCAAGGGCAAAGGGAGAGCCAATCCACCTCCTGTTGTGAAGAGGGTCATCAAACTGATCACAAAGACTGCTTGAAATAAGCCAACAGCAAGCACTCCTCTATCTGATGCTCTCATATAATACACCATATATCCTCTGGGTAGCTTTTGCATTCCCATTTAGAGTACATACTCTTTCTTTACTTCCTTCTCATACAGAGAGTCCCTAGTTTGTTTTCTCCTAAAAGTTCTACTCTTAGCTTTATGATTATATTTTCACATAACTGCTTACAAAGTCCCTTGTCTTCTCTTTATGATGCCACAAAAGTATTGCATTGGAAAACATCCATGGCCTATCTTTCTCCTACAGATCTCTAAAGTGATGATCTCATTGTTCTAAAGACCAAATTAAGTGGAGATGAAATCAAAGATAAATTTAACTAGTTACATTAATCAATATACCCATATAGAACTTGTCTCAGTCTATCTATTGAATAAACTTGACATAGAGCAAGCATAATATTTCTGATGTCAACATATAATACATCTCTTGCTATCATTATCTCATTTGTTTGTTACTCATTTTGTGAATGATCTAACACATCTCCAACTTAGAAAAAAAATATTGATTAAATATCATAGTATAGTATTTTAAAATATAGCTTCTTGAGATCTTTCATTATTTTTGCCCTTTCAAACAATCTTAATAGATACAAGTTTCTTTGATTCTAGCCATTTGCCTCTGAAATTACTGCAGTAATTATCCAGAACTGCATTCTGCTGATCTCAAAACACTCATGATACATGAAGCCTAGACTGCATTAAATTCAGTTAGAGTTACTTATATGATCATATCTTTATCTATATATCATTCCATTTCAAACTTACTAAATTCTCTGGCTTTCTTCTATATATTATCTCTACTTATACAATATAGCTAATATATATAATGAAAAATGTTGCCCTATAATTAGTTTTAATATAGTTATCAGTTCTGATGGTGTCAGACACATTACTAGCTGATGTCAACAAAACAGTTGCTTTAACACAGTGAGTAACCAACAAAGGAAACAATGTGGGCTCCAGGAGTAAGTAGACCTTAGCTACAACAAATGTAAACAGGTGCACCACAATGTGAACACAACACTACAAGTGTGTGTTCTGTATGGGTAGAAGCATCACAATGGCCTAGAATGACTGGGAAAAGTTGGGAATAGGTAAAGTGAACATGGGGAATGGGATGGGAATGGTTAGGAAGCAATTGGAGCAATGAAGAGATGATGAGAGCATAATCACCAAATCTAACACTTCTCCCTGAGTGTGCATCTCTGCCAGTCAATTGCTCCCCCATAATTAGCCAAGTCCCAGCATCTGACAGAACTCTTGCACCTTGACTCAAGGCAGTGCTTTGGTCAATAGATCAGCAGGCATCTGATCAGTTGGAAGGAATATCAACTCCTTTTCAATAGCGTCTTGAAGTCAGAAGTAGTGGAAGTCCAGTTGCTTCATCTGTCCATGGTGTTCTGGATGTTTCACTACCTGGATCACAGATTGGTTGTCCATATGCAGCTGGGAGGTCATCGGAACAGCAAAGCCCAACTCCTAAAGGAGGCGATGCATTCAAACAATTTTCTTGCCAGCCTTGCATGCAGCAATGTACTCAGCTTTGGTGGTGGACAATGCAACCAGCAATTGTCACTGGGACATCCAGGAGACTGCACTAGTTCCAATCTTGACAATGTATGCACCAGTGGAATGACCAGTGTCCATGCAACCACCATGATTAGCATTAGAGTATGTGGTGAATGGCTCAGAAGAAGAAGGGTCAGGACTGTAGGTGATGCTGTAGTCCATGGTGCCCTTGATGTAGTGAAACAGGTGCTTGACAGCATTCCAATGAGCAACTCCAGGATTGCCAAGGTATGATGCATGCTTGCCTGCAGCATATGTGATGTCAGGACAAGTGATACAGCAGAGATACTGTAGATAGCCAACAGCATCACCATAATCAGTGGACTGCATCAAAGATTAGTCCTCTTCATTAGAAGGAGCTTGATCACACAACACACACAGTCCAGGATCCATTGGAGTGGTTATAGGCTTGCAATTGGCCATGTCAAAGCAAGAAAGCATATCAATGCAGTACTGATGCTGGGAGATGTGAATGGAAGGTTTGGAGTGATCTCTGTCAATCTTGATGCCTAGAATCTCTGTGGTAGGACCTAGATTGTGCACTTTGAAGTGTTTGTGCAAATCAGCCAAAGTAGACTTGATTGCATCGAGAGATGCTGAAGCGAAGGTCATGTCATCTATAAAAATAGGTAAAATGATTTGGACATCATCCTTGGTGTAAATGAAGACTATAGCATCAGAATAGGTCTGTTCGAATCCAATAGACTCTAGGAGAGCAAGCATCTTCTTGTTCCATCGATTGCCACCTTGCTTTGTCCCATATACCACCTTTCTGAGCTTACAAATGAGTTCCCTAGGATTGCCTTCTGCAAAGCCTTCAGGTTGTTCCATGTAGACATTGCAGTCAATCTCGCCATTCAAATAGGCATAGGAGATATCTACAGACCAGAGATGGAGATCATGGAGTGCAGCTAGGGTGAAGATGATGCAAAGAGTTGGTAAGCAGACTGTAGGAGCAAAGACCTCGAGATACTTGAATCCAGGACACTGATTGAAGCTCTGAGTGACAAGTTGTCCCTTGTAATGCTCAAACGAGCCATCAGCATGGAACCTCTTAGTAAAGACCCACTTAGAACCAATCACTGGATGATCAGAAGGTCTAGGGACAAGAATCCAAGTGGCATTATTCCAACAGTGAAGTTAGCAATGTCAAAGATGAAAATGCAAACAGCCTGAAGGGCCTGGAAAAAAACTATAGAGCTTCAATTTCATCTGAGAGTATCATTTTCAACCTCATCTAGGCTAATAGAGCTGAATTGATTGGAATATCATTTACCATTGTTGCCTTACTGTGACAGAATAAAGCCAACCACTATGATCAACATGTTGACCACCAGAATGATCTTCTGATTGAACTCATAGTCAAGCTAGCAAAGTACCAGTGAGGTACAAATCTCATCTTTGAGATGCTGCTGCATAGCTGCCTGCTGAGCATTACCACATTTGAAGCACACTTCCAGGTGAGATTGATGAGAAGCTGGGCAATGAAAATGAAGTTTCAGATAAAGATGTGAAGAATGAACACCATAAACATTAAGAAATCATCAGATATGGGTTATGTTTTTGCAGACTGGCCAATCCTAGATCTTCTGTACCTTTGCCTCATGAGACACCTGGCCATTAGCAGTGCATTTATGACTGACAATCATTGCATCAGAAGCTGCTAGAACAAACCTTTTAGCCAAAACAGTCACACTGACATTCTGCAACTGCTGAAGGATGGCAGTGCACAACAAGTAGATGCTTCCAGATAAACTGGTGGATGCCTGTGTTGTCTGATATGATCTTATATGAACTGTCCAGTCACTACTGGTATCAGGTCATGACTAATTTGACTGGCTGGTTGTCAATGAACAGGTAAATGTGATAAGAGATCTTATCCTGTAGAATAAATAACATGTCAGCTTGATAGATCAGTCAGTATCAGATTTGTATATCCCATAGGCACAGTCATCACCAGCCAGTGCAGTCTCATTGGGCTGTTGAAAGTGGTAAGATCCCTGGGTTCCAAGTAAAGCAGTTTCTGATCAAAACTGGCAAAAATATCCATCATGCTATAAATGGCATAACTGGAAAAGAACTTGGCAAAATGCTCAATGAAAGGCAGGGTGGAGGAGTCCTGGATAGTGACACTGTTGAGCAGTTGGAGGTTATGGATGGATGAGTCAGAGAGACTTCCTGTCCTATTTGAGAATGTAGAATCACCAGGACCAGCAAGAGATGGTCAATGGCTTGTAAATACTGGAGGCAATCTAGTCCTTGATGATCTGGAATGGCTTCCTCCCATGTAGCAGGGACAGCCTTTGGGACCAGTTGGTGCAGCCATTGACCAGACCTTCTTTGTGACCAGCTTATAGGCCAACATGTGCAAAATTGTATGATATGAATAATGGAGGAAATGGTGTGAAGAGCATTCTTGGTAAATGAAAACTAG
The DNA here is from genome assembly GCA_038094295.1 of Tylopilus aff. beelii. Lineage (NCBI taxonomy): Eukaryota > Fungi > Basidiomycota > Agaricomycetes > Boletales > Boletaceae > Tylopilus > Tylopilus aff. beelii. The sequence continues at coordinate 30,526 of JBBPTU010000168.1, forward strand.
GCTAGTGACAATGGGATATGTATTAAAGAGCCAAAATGAAATAGAGCTGACTAGCAATGGATAGGACAACTCAAGACACTTCTAGGGGCTAGAACTGGAGTCCACAGTGAGTAAAACAAAGAGGGAACAATGTGGGCTCCAGGAGTATATATGCCTTGGCAACAACAAATGTGTTTAGGTGCAACACAATGTGAACACAACACTACAAGTGTGTGTTCTGTATGGGTAGAAGCATCACAATGGACTTGAATGACCAGGAAAAGAGGTAAGGTTAACATAGGGAATCGAATAGGAATGGTTAGGAAGCCATTGGAGCAATGGAGAGACAATGAGAGCATAATCACCAACTCTAACAACATCTTCATCCCTCTTGTGGAGAACTGATTGCAAGGCAATGACATTGCACTCCCTAGATTGTAAACTAGACTGCATAACAGCCACTGTCTGATGGTGTACTGCAAGGGGTTTGCCTGAATGCCTGGCATTGATCATTGTAGGACTGGGTTGGGCATCAATTTGGTTCGAAGCATGATGGTCCAGATGACATACCTGTCCTTGCTGATGCAATTTTTGATAAAAGGTGAAAATGGAATGGAGTGGAGTCCATGGTGGATAACCAATGTATTAGAGAGTGGTAAATGATGATACAGACCTGAAGTCCATAGTGAGTAACCAAAGAGGAAACAATGTGGGCTCCAGGAGTAAGTCCACCTCAGCTACAATAAATGTAAACAGGTGTGCCACAATGTGAACACAACACTAGAAGTGTGTGTTCTGTATGGGTAGAAGTGTCACAATAGCCTAAAATGACAGGGAAAAGTTGGGAATAGGTAAAGTGAACATGGAGAATCAAATGGGAATGATTAGTAGGCAATTGGAGTAATGAGAGACAATGACAGCATAATCACAAAATCTAACAGTTAGTGGGTGGTTACCCACTATTGTTGCCAGTTTGGGTCGAGGCTTTCCTGAGTTGGAGGTGGTGGCACTTGGGGTAGTTCCTGGACCAGTGGAGTGGGTGTAAAAATGTGAGTAGGTGAGGCAGTGGGGCCATTGTCCCAGTTTATGTTAGAGTTGGTGATTATGATCTCATTGTCTCTCCATTGCTCCAATGGCTTCCTAACCATTCCTATTTGATTCCCTAAGTTAACCTTACCTCTTTTCCTGTTTATTCTAGGCCATTGTGATGCTTCTACAAAGCAATCTCAGTTGATCTTGATGCCTAGAATCTCTATGGTATATGGGCCTAGATGTGCACTTTGAAGTGTTCACACAGATCAGCCATGGTAGACTTGATCCGTCAAGAGGTACTGAAGCAAAGGTCATGTCATCCACAAAGACTGACAAAGTGGGCCATCAGCGTGGTGAAACTTCTTGGTAAACACCCACTTAGAGCCCATGACTGGATGATCAGAAGATCTAGGGTCAAGAATCCAAGTGCCATTGCTTCTATGAGCAGCCAATTCCTTCAAGGCAGCATTGCACCAGTCTTCAGCATTGTCTCAACACATTACCTCAGAATAGCTGTGAGGGAACGACTCCTTGGAAGACAATGGGATGAAATCAGCATCTTCATTGTCTTCATCATCAGGATTATCCCATCAGCTGTGCTAGACTCAGCTTCTACCATTCTTGAGGTGGATTTCAAGCCCTAGCTGGCAATCTAGCATCAATGCCAATGGGAATAGCAGGCAGAGGCTGCTGGGCTATGGCTGATGGAGATGGAGAATGAGCTGGAGATGGTGGTGTTACAGGACAATGAGGGGCAGATGGGAGCAATAAGGACATTTGAATCAATGAGGAGCATGTTTGTTGTTTAGCAATGACAAAAATAAGAGAACTGACAGTGCACTAAGCCATGGGCCCAGATGTTTTCCAATGATATAACTGATGTTCCTCTCTATGGATCAATCCAAAAATTGAATGGAAGAAGAGATGAAGCATCAATTTGAGGTGATATTGTGCAATGAGGGCTAGAGCTTGGGGCTCATAACCTGTTAAAGGGAAAAAATGGAATAGAGCAGACTAGCCACTTAATAGGACAACTCAGGATACTTCTAGTGGCTAGGACTGGAGTCCACAGTGAGTAACTGAATGTATTAGAAAGTGGGTGGTAAACAAAGATACAGGCCTGGAGTCCACAGTGAGTAACCAAAGAGAAAACAATATAGACTCCAGAAGTAAGTATACCTTAGCAACAAGAAATGTAAATAGGTGTGCCACAATGTGGACACAATGCTATAAGTGTGTTCTGCATGGGTAGAAGCATCACAATGGCCTAGGCAATGAGAGCATGATCACCACTTGAACTCTAACAACCAATAAACACATAGCTACTCAATTTGCAAGTGCGCAAGTGTATCCAGGGTGGGCGGAGTGTCCTTGGACTTTTTAAAGTTCCTTGGTGCTCGAGGACAAGGAGTCGTCTGGGATTCATTAGAAAGGGGCAGATGACCAGCGCATGAGTCTGCTCCAACATCACTGATAATATCTTCCCTTATAATTGTGAGTCAATCAGGATGGGGGACTGAAGGACATCGATTGATCTGATGATGACGCTCAAGAACATCGATAACTTTGCTGTGAGTGGCACACTGAGTAATCATGAGCGATAGTTCTAAAGTGCATACATACTTACTTCAGGTTGCCCATTGTCCAGGGTGCGAAGAACTCGTAGGGCTACATCTTCTTCTTTGTCACGAGAGAATGTAAAATCATCTTTCAGAGCAAGCAGCACGTGGTGGACTGGGCTACACTGGTAGGATTTGTGAGAAAAACCTAGGAATGGTGAGCAAAGGAATCAGAGTCATAGATGACACTACCTGGATGAGCAGATTCTCATTGATTCATTGTGCCCCAGTCGTCCATTTCATTTCCATTGCTGACATCTTCATCAGTGAACGATTCTGACCCATCTTGGTCACCAGTTCCAGATGATTCATTCCCCTCGGTCTGAACTTTTTCATTGTGACTATATCCAGAGACTGAATTCTGAGGAACACGATCATTCAGAAGAGCAGGGTCAATCTGGTCATCCATGATCCCCATATGGAATTGCTGAGGAACAGAGTGATGGTTATCCTGGAGGTTCCACGGATGTTCCATCTCCATGATGTTGAGCATGGATGGCTGTCTGGAGAGGGGATGGGGTGCCAGCAAAGAACGTGCTTCATTGCCAGACATTGAATTTTGCAAGTCAGTATGGTGTGATATTTGAGAACTCTGACACCGAGGAATGTCAATGAGGTTCCACAGAGGTCCTGTCTCCAAGATGTTGAGCATGGATGGTTGTCTGAAGAGGGGACTGGGTGCCTGCAAAGAACATGCTTTGTTGCTGGGTGTTGAATTTTGTGAGTCTGTTTGGCGTGACATCGGAGAACTGTGACTCCAAGGAATGTTGACATCGTTAGGCTCACCACCTGAGACAATAACAGGGGGGAGCTGAGAATTGGTTGAAGGAACGTGAAAACAAAAATGCTGGGAATCCGCAGCGCGCTGGTGGAATACAGGCAAGGGCGGGCCTGATATGTCCACAGTTGCAACAGGAGGTACATATGGTGGTGGTGGTGGAAACTATTGCTCACCGTCAGTCGTTTTCTTGTTGAAGGACTTGAAGACGAGACTTACCTGCTTCTTCCCCAAACTTCATCCTCACTTTTGGCGCCTCTCTGGAGTGAGGGGGTTTTGAATAGCATCATTTGAAAGGTCCATTCCAACGTGAGACTTCCTAGTATGCGGTTCGAGGGCTTCTCCAATCCTCTCTAGTTGGGTAACCCGTTCCCCAGATCCCACACCAGACCTGTTTGAACAGCAATGTGCTGAAGCTTCATCAAATTGGCTCACCAAAGTCTCATGAGTGATGTGAGGGGTATCCTTGGGACGTTTCCGAGAAGATGCAGAGCCTCCATCAGCATCGGCATGATGTTTCTTTGACTTACTACCCTTCTTCTTTGGGGACATAGTTGGGGCTGCCCTCGTCAAAACCAAGTAGGGAGGATGAGGTGAGAAGGCAGAAGAATCTACATGGCGAGCATCCTGCTTGATGGCATGATCTTATAACACGGGATGCAGTCAGACTCAAGGCATCATAGGGAAATTTTTCAAAGTACGGTGTGACACAATTGAGTCACTGTATTTACACAACTACGGAGATGAAATTTATAGTTTATGTTATGCATGCTTGAAATACTTTCTCGGTAATGGCAGATTGCCTATGCTCCTAATGTTTTCGGAAAGCCACTTCTTTGACTGAGTCAATGAAGCATCTGACACCTGTTTCTCTGGTACATTGGAGAAGGGGATTGGTTCTAATCTCACATAATCGGTTCATATTCCCTGCACCATGTTCATCATCTCCACTGGTCTCTTGGTAGGCATTTGAGCTAAGAAGCAATCAAAGATAGGTAAGACATCTTGAAATGTGACAGGATTACTCTTCAGTGAATTCATATTCTTCATCAGAAACCCCCACCATTCATCTGTCAGTGACAGCAGGTCGTGAAAATAGGGGGAGACCTGCTCATGGAACTCCCTGTTGTGGTTCTCCATAAGGAGGAATGACAACTTTGCATCACAAGCGATGATAAGAGGTATCGCAGTGTCATTGCAGTTGTTGTGCCAAGGGCTGATGATTGTATTTTTGATATCGATATTCCAGCACTTACAACCAAGCAGACCGTTGTACTTGATCATCATCAAAGTGAACACGTAAAAGAGGGATTCAATATTATCTGTGTAAGTATGAGTCAGAAGCACATTGTCACTGAAAATGCAACTGCTAGAAGCAGATTTGCAAGGCAATCACAAAGTCAATATCTGACTTGAAATAGTTGCGACTTGATCAAGAAGATTCACCGACAAATATGGCACAGTTCCCTGAGTAGCCAATACAGTGAGTTGGTTTACCAATATGAGCATTGCAGTTGACTTACAGTACCACCCACGTTGTAGCGATGCTCACTGTTGACCTCGATACCGAATTCCCAGTCAAAAAGGAGGCCATGAGAACCAACATCTAAATCCTCTATCATTGTATTGTTTTGGCTACAGTCCCTATGGAGGATGTTCAGCTTCACAGCCTGTTCTAGGACCATCATTCAGTGGAAAGAAGTCATTAGTCTACATTGAGGGTAAGTTGGATATACACCACCCACCTTGGAGAATGTCTCTGAACGAAGAGACCAACTCTTTTTTGGTCCAAAACATTGTTATCGGTCTGGCACATGGGATCATAACCAGATGCAAATGGATTCATCGAAACTTCATGTTCTTGTGCCATTTCTCTGCTCTGTACCATTCAGTACAGTCTGTCTTGGAGTCCACAGTGACGAAGCAATAAGCATGAAGTTTGGGTACCCCATCAATATGGCACAAGTGGTCCATGATGGTGACTTCATTGAGGAGGTCGTGAGAGTCTGAAACACAAATCCAGTAGTCCTTGATAACATAGTATGTGCCGTCTTTTTGTGCAAGATCACAGATATTCCCTCTTTCTAGAAAACTGGGGCTTGAAAATAGAACATTGATGAGCTCATACCAATCCTCCCCAACTAGCATCCTCCTGATCGCGGGATGATCGTCTTGAAGGGGTGAGCTGGGCTTGGGAAGAGAAGAGCGGGTATTGTCAGAGAAAGTGAGGGGGACAGACAGAGATGGTTTGGGCTCGGGAAGTAGAAGGGGATACATGGACGTTTTGTTACTGGTAACTGAGAGCAAGCTGCGAATATGAGCAGGGATGGGCCTGATTTCCATGGTTAGATCAAACCCGATACAGCTGCAACAGCCAAATGAGACCACAGAAAGGACATAAATGAAGCTGGGATTTTTGTAGATGCTGAAAGGAGGAGAAACGGTGCTGCCAGACCGGTCATAGAAATGGACATGAAATTCGTGTGTGGCACAAATTGATAATCCTACAATAAATTGTCTCCATGGCTGCTTGAGGAAGATGAGATATGCTTTCATGTCCATAGTCTTTCCCAAGCGTTTGGCCAGCTGGAAAATTTCCTTCATATACTTGCCAATCACCTTGGGACTCTGCCAGGTGATTTCATCAAATGTTGCAGTGGCTTCATCAACAAGGATAAGATCTGGCCTTCGTTGATATGCTTCTGATGATCCCGGCATACATCTGTTACTCCAATCGG
>JBBPTU010000169.1:0-36667 GCA_038094295.1 Tylopilus aff. beelii
GCATAGCCCCTCCCAACCTGCCATAGCTCCAGTGGGTGCTGGACCAGCCCACCTGCCCCCCCTTTCTGCACTGCTGTGACTCAGCTAACAAGCCCATCTATGCAGGGCTGTCCCCGACGACATCCCATACGTTGTCTTGATCACTGCAGATGGTCGATCACCAGTGTATGTAGGCTATGACTCTAATGGTGACCTACGAATCTCAGGTAACACTCTGGGCGAGTTAGTCGAGATAGCCTTCTATGTGCCCTCTCATGCCCTTGACTCACCCTCCTGACCCCCCCTTTCCCCCCCAACCTATACGCAACAGGCCCCCCTGATCTCTCCACCTCAACCACCCCACCTGTCCACCAAACCCCAGGGAACAGATGAGAACCTGGATTACTCCAGGGATGGAGGGGGTGACCACTGATGCACATGCACTAACTGCCTCTAGGTCCTACAACATCACCCCCTCCCCTCAGCCCATTACCTCCTCCCTCCTCACAAGATGGGAGTGGGTTTTTATATTATCTGCTAGCCATGCTGGGGATTATTTATACCATGTTAGTTACCACCCTGGGGACCCCAGACAGGCATCCCCATACAGGCTCTGCCCAGATGGGATCATTCCCCTGGATGTATTGTCCTACATAGGGTACTGCACCCCAATGGAACAGAAATGGAAAAAAAAAGTAAGTGGGAGGTGAGATTGTGGTGAGGGCCTACACAATACATTCAGGACAGGAGAGAGAAACAGTCAAACCAACCATGTAGTCACCAGATGATGTCCTCCTTATTCATGAAGTGATCTTTGATTTGAGACCAGGGAAAGTCCCCTCCAGGTATGATCTTGTTGTCTATATAACTGATGACTCCTTGGTAGAACCCATTGATCATGGCCTCTTGAAGGGCATAGTGCAAGTCTAGCTGATGGTGTTCCATGTCAGCCCAGACCGTAACCGCTGGTGTCCTACATCAATGATGAAGTAGTCCCTGGAGCTGACTTCCCCTGGTCTGCTGTTAACGACCATTTTGACTCAGAAGAGGACATTCTTAGGTGACTACATGGCTGGTTTAATTGTTTCTCCCTTCTTTCCTCTCTTTGTTCCCAAGGTCTATACCATGGTTTCCTTTCTCAACTATTTTATTCTATACACCATCATATGGACTTACTCTAGATTTCTTCTATCAGATCTTATGCTTTCCATGGTTGTGAGAATAACTTCTCACATCACTTAACTAATCTTCCTCAGATGCTAATCCTCCTTTAACTGTATCTCTTGCTACAGTTACATTTTCCCATCCCCCACACTTATGTATAAATATCCCTGAATGGCACCATGTACTTTAGTTTGATCTATGCAATTCACCATGATCTCATCTCTTACCACTAGCAAGATAGGTTCTTCTAACAAGATCACTGCCAGACTGGATGCTTTCTATAACACTTTGCTCAGTATCCTCTATGTACTCTGTTCATACTACGATGAACTAGAGAGACAACATGCATCATCATGTATGCTAACATGTGTTTGAACAGAAGTTTCTTCATGTCCTTCTCTGGAAGGATGCTGTCTCTGTGGACCTCTATGAAGGCCCTGGGGTCATTGTGCTCGAGATAAGCAAGGAGTTATAGGATGGTGGATATTTTCTCTATTGGAGATAGGGATTTGGTTAGCTCCATTTACTCTGATATTGAGCAAAGGTTGAACCACATCCCTAAGTACTCCTTCAAAGTTCTGATGAACTGGTTGAGTAGGGATAGGTCTAATAGGCTCTCTCCTCTCCACAAGGGGAGAAAGAGTTAGAATAAAGGGTCCAGAAATCAAAGGATCACTTCTACTCACTGTGTAAGTGGGTGGCTGGATTTGGTTAACAGGTAAATGATCTTGGTAAATCAAAGGTCTTGTTTTCTGTAATGCCAAAGAATAAATGATGTCAGTGGTGTTAATCTGGACCCCTAGGAGGCTCCTTTCATCATGAGTGATAAAGAATAGGATAGATAAAAAAATGTGGCAAAGGATAATATGCCTGTTGAACAGTAGTAGAAACAGTTCCAGAGTGGTTCTGGTGCTTCTCACTCCAGAAGCACCAGACATGCACCAGTGGAACACTTCCACTTCCAGAAGCAAAATTCCCACAGTCCAGAATCTCCAGAACTGAACCTCACACTTGCATAGAGTACACTTATAGGTACAAAGACACACCATATCCTCATGTACACTTATTTTACATGTACTTACATTGCTTGTCTGTGGAGTATCAATACAGAGCTTTTTACACTCAAACCACAACATTCTATCCACAGTTAAGACAACTGAGCCTTCCCTCTGTTGCTGGAGTACCTTTGATACCTTCTATACCACACCTCTCAACAGGTTATGAGCCCTGATAGCAAATCCTATGGATTGTTCATCAATTTACCTGGGGACACTGTAAATGGCTGTGCTTGCTTTTGTGCACCAGATACAGAGTGTAGTACTACCATGTGCTAGTACATGGAACTGAAGTTCCAGTTGGAATGCTATGTTGATGTGTGCAAATACATGGAACAAATGTTCCTGCAAGAAGCAACACAAGCTAGGAACCCATGGGAAACCTATGCTGGTATGAGCTCAGGGGCCTGTGATTGCAATTCAAGTCTCCTCTACATCATGTATGAACTTGTACTAACACATCCTTGTCCCCAGACTCTATCTACCTACCTGACTATTATGTCTACTGCCATCAAGTCCACATTTGATGCTATTCCCATCTTCAATGACTCAAACTACCTCTCCTGGGCACCACTCATGGGTCCATACTTGAAGACCCAAAATTGCTACCATGTGATAACTAAGCAGTGCCCAGATGATGAAGATGATAAACAGCAGACTTGGGATATTGCTAATGATAAGACTTCTGGAACAATGCTCCTCAAAATGACATCACAACTCTGGGACCACTAAGCAACCAAGGAGACTGCTGAGGAGATCTGGACTGGTCTTGAGAAGCAATTCTTGACCCCATCCCTTCCTACCATCTTCCTTGAGTTCAAGAAGATGCTTGACACTCAGATTCCTGTCAACAGCCACCCTGCTCTGGCTTTTGCCAAACTCTTCACCCACTTTGCTTAACTCAAGGAATTTGCCTATTGTTATGGTCTGGAGCAACATGGCATGCCACCAAGCAGACCTACACTTTGCCCTTCATGAAGTGATCATTAATGGGCTTTACCAAGGTATCGTCTCATACATTGACAACAATATAGTTCTGGGCAGCAACTTCCCTTGGGACAAAATCAAGCAGATGTTGGCAACAGATGAGGATGTTCTCAGGTGACTCCATGGCTGGTTTGACTGTTTTTCCCTCCTTTCTTCCATGTATCTAGCAGGCCCACACCACAACCTTTATTCTCACTTACTTTATCCTGTACACCACCATACAGACACTATTTAAAGATTCCCACTTACCCAACATATTTTCCCACAGATGTGAGAGGTTGTCTCACATTACCTTTATCATTTTCCCAACAGACACTATCCTCTCCCATAACCATATCTCTCATTATGGTTATGTTTCTCCATCCCCCATCAGTTACATATAAATGCCCTGAATGGGTGCCCTGTACAGTAGTTTGATCTACACAATTCACCTGTGTTCTCATCTCCTGCCACTAGCAAGATAGGTTCTTCTAGTGAGATCCTCAACAGACTGAATCTCCTCTATCAGGCATTGCTCGTAGTTCTCTATGTCTATTGTTCCATCCTAGATGAACTTAGAAGACAGGAATGACAGGACATGTATTGTAACAAAAGATCAAACTCCTCCCCTGCCTCCAACTCTTAGATTTGGAGCCTGCCTACCACCACCATGTCTTTCCAATCCCCACCATCTGACGACTCCTCTGATGACCAAACCAAAACCCCTACCTCCTCATGCCCTTGCACTACATACCCCAACCCAGTGGTTTCTCATACAGCACCTCAGATGCATTGCCCAGCATCAGGAAGCAGGCTCATACCTGGCACCTCAACTCAAACCACATCCATCTTTGGTTCATTAAGATCCCCTACCCATCTACACTCTGGAAGCTCCCCTGAACCACAGATCACAGTCAACACCTCTCTTCCAACAGCAGAGTTTTATATTCATGAACAAGCTGAAAGACAGGCCACCAACCCCACATCCCCAGAACAACCAGAAGAAGACTTTAACAGGGACACATCTTATGATGAAGACCTCCAGATCCATGTTGACACAGAACCTCTTACCAATTCCCCCCCACCAACTCTTACAAACCAGAAAACTCTTATCTGGAAAAGGGTAAGGAATGCCTTGGCCTTTTTGACCTGGATGACCAAGAACCCTCCTCTCCTAATACCCTCACCCAAATTTACAAAAGAACACAGAAAGCAATTGATGTAGCAATGGCTGACAAAGAGTACAAGGAAAACAAGGCTGCTCTCCTGAAATGATTCTTCAGAGAAACTGAGGACACCAACAGGTGGCACCACCAGATGTGTGCATACTTTGACACGAACCTGCAGATCTTTGACAAAAAAGCACCAAAAGGAGATAAACAGAGATGTGTCACCTTCCTCAACAGGATGAGTAAAAGGCCAGGGGAAGGCCTTTGCAGGAGGATGGTGTAAGAATTGTAAATGACCTATGTGGGTCAGTAATAAGGTATGAATGGAACAATAGGTTCGTCCCTAGGGAGCAGATGGTAGATGTGCAGAAGAGCTCTAGGTTACTTACTACCTCTTTGCTGGGAGAATGGGTTTGTGACCACTCTGAAACTCCTACTCTCAATGAGCAGGCTTGGAGATAGGTCTGGGAAGACAAATAGGACTGATTTGGACCAGTTGGAGCGTGGGAAACCGGTGGACAATGATGGAAACAACTGGAAACTGGTCTGCTGACCAGAGACAGTGATGGTGAATGCAAGATGGTGGGATTCAATGATAAAAACAAGTGTAAATACACTCTTTTATAGTCTGGGCACATCTGGGACTGTGTAAACAATCCTACCTGGCTGGTAGACTGGTCCTTGTTGATGAAAGAACAACTGGTAAGTACAAAACAAAGATAAGAATATGAAAACAAAGGGAAATGATGGAAATGCAAACCAGATGACTAACCAGTGACTTTCTGGATGGATGGAGGACAGGGAGGGATCATTCAGGGGGTCCGGACCATGGGAAACTGGCTAGTTGAAGTACCAGTTGCTGTAAACGATGAACCGGGTCTCAAGGGATGACTCTGGAGAGTCAGAAAAACCTGGAATATCACTCCAGGGAGGGGTGATGTCTCACATCTGCAGGGGACTTGAATACTGACTGTCCTCAGTCAGTCCTGGCTGGTTGGGTGTCTGGTGGCTGTGCAAGTGATCTACTGGTGCTCCAGAAAAGGAGGGATATGATATGGATGATAGATAGGATGGAGCTGGTGGTGACTGGGTATGGACAGTGGATCCAATTGGAGTGAAACAAATGATGCTGGCACAGTATAGTGGTCCTGGTGATGAAGACAGTGGTCCTGGTGGGTATATGGGTGGACCAGTATGAAAGGAGTGATGACCAGTTGTAACAGAGTGATCCAGGGAGAGACATGATGGTAGTGGTGAACTGATACTGTGATCACAGTCTGTGGGACTGGTCTGATGCAATGAAAACTGGTAGTACCGGTCATGGGAAAACCGGTTGTGGCTGTGGAGTCTGGTCCAGTCAAAGTCCTGCTTGAGTCCTGTCCAATCTAGTTGGTTTCACTGGTGTCTATATGAAAGAAATGTCAACCAGGTGGGTGTATATGAGAAACTGGACCAGTTCTAGTGTATGTCTATGTCTGGGTGGTGGTCCACAGGCAAAACAATGGAATGATAAGATAGAAACAATGAAAAGAGATGTTAAATGATATGGGTGAGTAAGCTTCCACTTGACTTGTTTTCTTCATACTGCTTTTGACATCTGCTCCTACTGGGTGAAAGTACTGGGCCAGTAATATCCAGGCACAAGGCTCTGGGACTGGTGGACTGGAAATGAAAGTGAAATGAATCAAATTAATGAAATAGATATAACAGAAAGTGTGAAGACACTTTCCCCTTTGCAGGGGACTTGAAATTATGACATCCCAGGCATAAAGGAACCACAGGGGACTTGAGAAATGGACCAGTAGTTAAAGTAGTGGTGGGCGGGGGAATCTTTGCCTGATGAAATGACAGATGGGATAATGAAATCAAATGGACACAAAGGGTCCCAAGATGAAATCTGAAGGTTTTTGAGGGGGCAAAAGGTGCCCAGGCACAAATAAAGGGTTACCAGGACCGGATTAATGGTACCCTGGACAGGACTAACCATATTGTGGACCGGAATGTCCAGACAATGTGAAACAGCAACAGAAATTAGTAGATGCAGTGAATACAAAGTGATTTGGTGGATATCAGGTGAATATTCAATGTCCGAAAGTGAAATGAAGATGTCTGGGAGTGACTTAAAGATAACTGGGGTCAGAGTAAAAGTTCCCAGGACTGGATCAACAAAACTTTGGACCAGAATGTCCATAAAACACAATGCAAAGGCATATAATGGTGAAAACAATGCAAACAGATGGAAAGAGTGATCATGGAATAAATTCCGGTCAGTTTCAAGTGAAATAAAGATGTCCAGGACTGGTTCAAAAATGCCCTGGACCAGTAAGACAATGCTCTGGGCCAGAATGCCCTGGAAATGATAAATGAGATCACAAACAATGCTTGATGAATGGAATGAATGAGGAGAGAAAGTAGACTGGCTGGTTAACATCCCAGGGTCTTGAAGCAGCGAAAAGGTGTCTGGGACCAGCATAAGAGTATGCTGGACCAGTCAGGTGGTCTTTTGGACTGGTGGAATGAAGGTATGGACTGGAATGTCCAGAAAACACAAAACAAAGTGAAAGAATGGTAAATTGATTGAAATGGGAATAGAAATGGACAACTGGGGTGGTTTCCAAGTGTCAGGTATAAAGTAGAGATGTCCAGGACTGGTAGGATGGTTTGCTGGACTGGTAAAAAGGTATTCCAGGATGGCTTATATAGGAAGTTCAAAATGAGACCAATGAATGATGTCGAAAATGAAGAGAAATTGGATCACCTGGTTGACACTTGGGTGTCTGTAAGCAAATAAATGGTACCTGGAACCAGTTGAACAGTTTCCTGGGCCAGTAGATCAATGTCTGGGACTGGTATGTCCGAAAAACATGGAGGAGGGTCAAAGAAATCGAAATGACAGAATGAGATCTTAAAAGCGATCGGTTTTGACACCTGGGGCACAGAATATGATCTAAGTGAAGGGCTGTCCAAATGGAACAAACCCCCCAATGATGAAAACAAAGTGGAAATCGGTGGAATAGTCAGAAGTGACTGGTAAGGCGAAATCAGAGGTAATGACTGAACCAAAGGTGAAACAAGTGAAATGAGAGGTCTGGATGAAAAGGGTGGATCACCAGTTGATGCTCTGGTATCCTGGATTGAAGGGGTCATCTCACTGAATACATCTGCTGATACTGGTAGTAGAAAATGGTTGTCCCAGGCCAGGTGCCAAGGAACTGGAGGTGAAGTCTCTGTCAATGATGTCAGCGAAAATATGGATATGTCAATCAGTAGTAAATCTGATGGATCTGGACATGTCAGATCCTCTATCTCACTTGAATCTGGTGAGTACTCAGTCCTGGGTGGGACCAGCACATCAACCTCCTCAACCTGTACCAGACTTTCTGTAACCGGTTCATCAGTAACTTCTTTAGCTGGTTCTGGACTTTCTATGACTGGTGCATCAGTAACTCCTTCAGTTGGTACCGGACTTCCTATGACTGGTTTGTCAGCAACTTCTTTGCCCAGTACATCTACCTGTTAGGCCAGTTGTACACTCTCTGTGACCAGTTCCTCTGCAAATGTCAGTTCCTCTGGTAACCAGTAGTACTGGTCACCATCTTCACAACCTGGGTATGCATCAGTGACTGTCTGGAAGAATGCATCCCACTCCAGGACACTGGTACTTGCCTCCAGGAGGCACTCAAAGAACTTAACTTCTTCCAGGTCAGCATAAAGGATCACTGCCTAGATCCAGACTGTGTTGTCATGACCTTTCTGTGTGCAGAGTTAGTCAATGAAATCAAGGAAGTAAAAAAGGGCTGCTGTTCAACCATCAAAATGAGGCACATCTGGTGAGTGCCAGACTGGTAGTCTGAGCTAGTAAGGATTGAACTTTGGCATATTAACAAACAATGAAATGAATGAAGGGGGCAGTTAAATAAAGGGGTGATGTGATCATGTACAAGATGAGATCAAAATAATGCAATGATCTGTAATGTAATGATTGGAAGTAATATAAATGATACAATGATGTAATGATGAAGAGTGTAAGGGTCTCAGGTGACCGGGTGAACAGAAGACAAGTTAAATGGACTGAAGAAGAAATTTTCATGATGACAGAAGGTAGGTATACCTGAGGGTCTTCTGGGACATCATCTCTGGCTCCCTCGCAGTGGGCTCCAGATGTAAGAATCATAAATGACCTATGTGAGTCAGTAATAAGGTATGAAGGGAACAATAGGTTCGTCCCTAGGGAGCAGATGGTAGCTGTGCAGAAGAGCTCTAGGTTACTTACTACCTCTTTGCTGGGAGAATGATTTTGTGACCACTCTGAAACTCCTACTCTTGATGAGCAGGCTTGGAGATAGGTCTGGGAAGACAAATAGGACTGGTTTGGACTGGTCAGAGCTTGGGAAAACAGTGAACAATGATGGAAATGACTGGAAACTGGTCTGCTGACCAGAGACAGTGATGGTGAATGCAAGATGGTGGGATTCAATGATAAAAACAAGTGTAAATACACTCTTTTATAGTCTGGGCACACCTGGGACTGTGTAAACAATCCCACCAGGCTGGTAGACTGGTCCTGGTCAATGAAAAAATGACTGGTAAGTACAAAACAAAGATAAGAATATGAAAACAAAGGGAAATGATGGAAATGCAAACCAGATGACTAACCAGTGACTTCCCAGATGGATGGAGGACAGGGAGGGATCGTTCAGGGGGTCTAGACTGTGGAAAACTGGCCAGTTGAAGTATCAGTTGGTATAAATAATGACCTTGGTCTCAAAGAATGACTCTGGAAAGTCAGAAAAACCTGGAATATCACTCTAGGGAGGGGTGATGTTTCACAATGCCATTTGACTAACTCCCAATGAATGTGCAGAGTGTTTTGCTAAAGGGCTTTGCTTCACCTGTAAGGAGCCTGGATGCTCAACTAGGAACCACCCCCACTATCCCAATAGTCACTTCAAAGGAAGGAACAGGAACAGGAACCAGGATAGGAATAGAAGAGGGAGCCAAAACCAGATAAGGGCAACAGAGACAAAAAAGGAGTCTCCTTTTAGAAAGTTTATAAAGGAACAAGGGATCTCCAAGGAAACAATGATCAAGATCCTTAGGATCTGTTATCAGAAGCATGACAAAGAAGAAGAAAAGGAAAGCAGTGGAGAAGAAGCCATAAACTGAGTCTCAGCTAATGAGAATTTTTGAAAGAGAAGGAAGGATCGATGCCTTTGCTTCCCAGGATAGTACCTGTAATTGTAACAAGTACCAAGTCTAAGTCTATGAGAATCCCCACTTCCCTTTATGCTGGTACCACAGGACAAATCATCAACAAGCTTGCACTAATAGATAGCAGAGCAACCAGATGCTTCATCAACCAACATCTAGTTAATAAAGCCAGATGGAGAAAGGACCAGATGAAAAACCCATTAAGGGCAAGCAACATGGACAGGACCACTAACAGTAATGGCCTCATACAGCATCAAGTAATGTTAACCTTACAAATCAGAGATAAGGAACAGGCCAGGACCTTTATGGTAATTGATTGTGACAAGGAAAGTCTAATCCTTGGACTCCCTGGGTATGGGAAGTAAACCCATTGATTGATTGGACAACTGGAAAGGTGGAACTCCCCGAAATCCTGCCCTGACTACAACATGACTCCCAAAAGGTTGTCACCCAGTGATACCTCGTTCACTATCTAGGAATGGACCCAGATGTGAAGATTGCTAAGCTCTGAAAAAGGAAATTGGATTATGAAGCTGCCAGAGCTTATCCGATATAAAGAACTACGGTATCCACCACCCTAGCTACAGCCTCTGAGAAAAAAGAGGTAATGTTACCACCAGCCTATGAAGCCAATAAGAAGGTATTTGGAGAACTGCCAGTAGGAGAGCTCCCTCCATCCTGTCTTTTCAATCATGGAATCAAATTAATCAAGGACTTCATCCCCAAACAAGCCAAATTGTGCCCACTAAACCCCCAAGAAACCCAGGCATGTTGAGAGTTTGTTGACAAACATCTCAAAAGTGGAAAAATCATCCCTTCCAAATCCCCACAAGCTTCTCCATTTTTCTTCATTTCCAAGAAAGATGGAAAGCTTAGACTGTGTCAGGACTACAGACACATAAACTCAGGAACTGTGAAGAACACTTACCTCCTCCCTCTAATCTCTGATCTCATCAATCAACTCAAGGACTCCTCAATTTTTATCAAGATGGATGTACAATGGGGATACAATAACATCCTAATCAAACCTGAGGATTGATAGAAGGCAGCATTCATCACCCCTTCAGCCTCTTTGAATCAATGGTTGTGTTCTTTGGGTTATGTAATTTACTGGCAACTTTCCAAGCCCTGATGTGTTACAGGCTGGGAAGAGATCGAAGTGCAATATGCTGAGTTGCATCGCACTATCGATTGTGCTACCAAAGCATTTGTGGCAGCCGGACTTCTTAGCACCCTGGACCAGGACATGTACCTGGTATATCTGATGGGGGATTCAGATGTGGGAAACCCAACCACAGAGTAGCTGGGTACCTCTTCTTCTCTACACTGCTTTCCTTTTCTTTCTTTCTTCGATCTGATCTTATCTTGTACACTGCCATATGGACTCAGTAGAAGCGTGCCACTGCCTTGTGCAGTCTGCAGTATGTTCTCTTTCTTATCTCTTCATTTCTGCTCACATTGCCTCAGGATGGAGCTTGTAGTATCTATCCTCTTCTGGATGCTTCTCTCCTCCTGCTATATCTCCTTATTGTAGCAGTAGTTTCCCATTCACTCCTAGTTACATATAAAAGCACCACTATCAGCACCCATGTACTCTAGTTAGATCTATGCAATCAATAGCATAACTTACTTGCACCACTCTCTGAGTAAGACCCTGATCCTGGCCCGTAATCACCATACTTGTGTCATCATTACATTAACCTTCATGTACTCACTCCGAATCTTCCTTCAGGCCTTTGCTATCTTGTTCAGAGAGATCACCGCTCACTATTGTCTTAACAAAAAATCTATCTCCTTCCCTGGCTCCAACTAACACGTTCAGAGCCCCATCATCCCCATTACAACTTCCTATCGAGCCCCAGATAGCTCGGACTCAGATACTCCCCCTCCACCCCCACCATCTCAAAGACCACCCTCACATGCAGCAATTCCTCATCACTCATCTTCATCACATCGTATTCAGGATAGACACACACCTCTACCAAGCGGAACCCCTCAGACCCCCATCACACACCTCCCAATAGGACTGGAACATTGGAGAGCTTGCAGTTCCTCAAGAAGCTCTCCCCAACCACCACTCCTCGAAGCTTGGAGAACTCATTCCATTGCCGGTGGCTCCCCCCTCTCCTCCACCCAGCCAACCCCTGTGATACTCTGTTACAGGCTGGGAAGAGATCGAAGCATGATACACTGAGTTGCATCACACTATCGATTGTGCTACTGAGGCCTTTGTTGCAGTGGGACTCCTCAGTACCCAGGACAGGGACATGTACCTGGTATATCCAATGGGAGATTCAGACATGGGAAACTCAACCACGGAGTAGCTGGGTACCTATTTCTTTTTACACTGCCTTCTCTTCTCTATTCATTCGCGATCTGATCTTATCTTGTACACCACCATATGGACTATTTAGAAGTGGTCCACTGCCTTGCACAGTCTGCAGTATGTCATCTTTCCTATCTCTTCATTTCCACCTACATTGCCCCTGGACAGAGCTTGTAGTAGCTATCCTTCTCTGGATGCTTTCCTCCCCCTGCTATATCTCTTACTATAGCAGTAGTTTCCCATCACCTCCATAGTTATGTATAAAAGCACCACTATCAGTGCCCATGTACTCTAGTTAGATCTATGCAATCTATAGTGTAACTTGCTTACACTGCTCTTCGAGTGAGACCTTCTGCCCTGGCTCATAATTTCCATACTTGTGTCCTTGTCGCCTTAACCTTCATGTACTCCTTCCAAATCTTCCTCCATGCCTTCGCAATCTTCCTCAGGGAGATTGTAGTGCACTATTGTGTTAACAAAAGATCTAACTCTTCCCCTGGCTCCAACTAACATGTTCGGAGCCCTTTCACCCCCACCACAACTTCCTATTGGGTCCCAGATAGCTCCGATTTAGACACTCCCCCTCCACCCCCACCTTCTCAAAGAACACCCTCGCACATGGCAGTTCCTCCTCACTCATCCTTGTCACGTCATGTTCAGGATAGATGCACACCTCTAACAAGCGGAACACCTCCAGGCCCCATCACACACCTTCCAGTAGGACCAGAACGCTAGAGAGCCTGTAGCATGTCCAGAAGGTCTCTACACCCCCCACTCCTCGAAGCTGGGAGAACTCAACCCACTACCGGTGGCTCCCCCCTCCCCTCAGAACAGCCAACCCCACATTCCCTATCCCTGAACAATGAAGAAGTCCCTATTCACATGGATACAGAACCACTACTGGAACCTCCGAAGGAATCTTATATACCAACACCCGATGAAGAGCGATTCAACCTTTTTGAACCAGATCCGGACCTTGACTTCAATCCCTGTGCCCCCTTCCAGAACCCCATCGTTGCTGCCTTACGGGACACTTTACGAGACCCCAGGAGTTATACTAGAATGGCCAATGCAGGAGACTCCAACAACAGCACATCCTTTAAAGAGAACAAAGCAGCTCTACCAGATTCCTTTTCTGGTAACGCCAAGGATGCTCACAGATGGATGTCACAGATGTGAGCCTACTTCATGGTCAATCCCGCCATATTCAGCATGAAGGATGTGCCAAACCACCAACAACAGGTTATCACACTCCTCAACCATATGAACAAAGGAAGAGGAATGGTGTTTGCCAAATGTTGGTATGACCAGATCCAGGACCCAGCAGTAAAAGAGGAAGACTGTACCTTTGACAAGGTATCTAAGGATTTCCTGGCGCTCTTCTCCCCACTCTCTAACAAGAAGCAAGGAACACCCTAGATACCATAAGCATGAGTGACTTCTGAGGAGACTTCCAGGAGTTTAGAACAGCTTTCGAACTCAACCTAGCCAGGTCCCAGATGGACAGTCAAGACGATATCAAAAGGATCTTATGAGGGGCCATCTTCCTTGAACTCGCCCAAAAGATGTCCAGGGTGAATGAGGAACCAAAGACCGCCAGGGAATGGCTGGACAAGGCAGGAGAATTCTATGACAGAGATCTCCAGTATAGACATGATCGACAATGAAAAGGGGGACATTCTTACACCAGGCCTTCTGAAAACCACCAAAGGAAAGATCCAGATGCAATGGACGTTGACACCATCCATCTCACCCCTGATGAGCATGCTGAATGCTTTGCCAAAGGGCTGTGCTTCATCTGTAAGAAGAAAGGATGTTCTGCCTGGAACCATAAAAAAGGAAAGGCACCTAGGAAAGAGCAGAATAGAAACCCTCCATGGCACAAGGTACAGGCCTTGGCAGTAGCTGATAAAAAAAATATAAGGTCTCCAAGAGAGCAGCACTGGAGACTCTCCGAATCTGCTACTCAAAGCCATCAGAGGACTCTGACAAGGAAAATGAGTCAGATGAAGAAATGACCATAAACAGGCTTACTCTGAACGAGGGTTTTTAAAAGGGAAGGAAGTATTGGTGTCTTTGCTTCCCAGAATCGCTCCTGTATTTGTAACCAATAAGAAGTCCCAATCAATGCATATTCCCCTCTCTCTTTATACTGGGACTACAGGACAAATTGCCGAAAAGAAGGCCCTCATCGATAGCAGGGCAACCGGATGTTTTATCAACCACCAGCTCATCACCCACATGAAATGGCCCAAGAAGCACCTCACCAGGCCAGTGAAAGCAAGTAATGTGGATAGAACAATTAACCAGAATGGGCTGATAAGATTCTCCATCACCCTCCAAATACGCATAGGGGACCAGCAATGTCTGCAAACCTTTCTGGTCATCAATTGCAGAAAGGAAGATGTCATCTTAGGACTCCCTTGGTTATGAGAACAAAATCCCATCATCAACTGGGCCACTGGAAAGGTCCTACTTACTTCTCCCCCAAAATTACGACACGATTCACCAAAAGCAGTAACCCAGTGGTACCTGGTCAGATACCTGGGAATGGATCCAGATGCCCAGATCACCAAATGGTGGAGGAAGAAATTAGACCAGGAGGCCACAAAGGCATACCCAATCAGGAAGACTACTGTTAATGTGATAGCATACTGCTATTTCTCCAAACAGTATGGTGAAGGTTTGGAAGAAGATCCTTAATGAGTAAGTGAAGGTTAACACAATGATGACACAAGTATGGTGATTATGAGTCAGGGCAGGGTCTCGCTCAGGGAGCGGTGCGAGTAAGTTACACTGTAGATTGTGTAGATCTAACTAGAGTACATGGGTGCTGATAGTGGTGCTTTTATATATAACTAGGGGTGGATGGGAAACTACTGCTATAGTAAGAGATATAGCAGGAGGAGGGGAGCATTCAAGGAAGGGTAGATACTACAAGCTCCATCCGAAGGCGATGTGAACAGAAATGAAGAGATAAGGGGAAAACATACTGCGGACTGTGCAAGGCAGTGACACACTTCTAATGGGTCTGTATTGTGGTGTACAAGATAAGATCAGATCAGAAGTGAAATAGGAAAAGAAAGTGATGCATGAAAGAATAGGTACCCAGCTACTCCATGGTTGGGTTTCCCATGTCCAAATCTCCCATTGGATATACCAGGTATATGTCCTGGTCCAGGCTGCTAAGAAGTCCTGCCATAACAAACACTTCAGTAGTGCGATCGATGGTGTGATGTAATTTAGCATATTGCACCTCGATTTCCTCCCAGCCCATAACAACT
Organism: Tylopilus aff. beelii; assembly: GCA_038094295.1. Lineage (NCBI taxonomy): Eukaryota > Fungi > Basidiomycota > Agaricomycetes > Boletales > Boletaceae > Tylopilus > Tylopilus aff. beelii. Next base: position 15,155 of record JBBPTU010000169.1, read on the forward strand.
ACCATCTCAACTAAAATAGCCACAGAAGCTATACGAGAGAAGGTAACACTCCCAAAGAATACAAGACCTACTGAAAGGTCTTCGAAGATCCACCAATAGGAGAATTGCCTCCTTCTAGAGAATTCAACCATGCCATAGACCTGTCCCCAGATTTTGTCCCAAAGAGAGCCAAAGCTACCCCCTGAATCCTGAGGAGCAGAAAGCGTGCCCAGATTTCATAGATGAGCACCTAAAGAGTGGGAAGATTATCACATCAAAATTCCCCCAGGCTTCCCCCTACTTTTTTGTTCCAAAAAAGGATGGGAAGGTATGCCCCTGTCAAGACTACTGCCACCTAAACTCTGGAACAATAAAGAATGCCTATCCCCTTCCCCTGATCTCGGATCTCATGGATAAATTAAAAGTGTCTTCCATCTTTACCAAAATGGATGTCCACTGGGGATACAACAATGTTCAGATCTGCCCAAATGATAGATGGAAGGCTGCATTCAGTACTCCCTTCAGGTTATTTGAAAAGTGCAGTTTCAATGTCCCGGAAATGGAATACCTAGGGATGATAGTATGAATGGGAGTGGTCCTAATGGATCCAGTAAAACTGGAAGCAATCCAGCAGTGGCAACCTCCAATGTCAGTAAAGGCAATATGCTCCTTCATAGAATTCAAGTTCATCCCAGGATTCTCTGATATCATCCACCCTCTCCATTCCCTTACCAAGAAGGGAACTCCCTGGGACTGGACCCCCACCCACCAGGCAGCCTTCACCACATTAAAGAAAGAGTTCCTCAAAGCTCTGGTTCTTCGCTACCCAGATATGGCACTCCCATTTACAGTCATGACTGATGTGTCCCTGGTTGCCACCGGAGGGGTCCTCATGTAGTCCGATGCCGCAGGGGATCTCCATCCCTGTGCCTACTTCTCCTGAATGTTCGGCCCTGCTGAGCACAATTACGATATCTACAACAGGGAGATGCTGGTCATCATTCTGGCACTCCACAAATGGCATCATTACCTCACAGGCATCACACACCTGGTTATGATCCTTATGGACCATCATAACATTACGTACTTCAAACACCCCCAGGACTTATCTCACCACCAGGCCCACTGGCAGATGTTCCTTCAAGACTTCGATCTCATTTTGAAAGCTCTTCCGGGCACTGCGATAGGGCCAGCCGATGCCCTGTCCTGGAAGCACAATGTTGACACCTCCTCTGATAATAAACAGGTCACCTTTTTTGCCCCCCGAGGCTTTCGTCCACATGCTCGATGTCACTATTGCTGATAAGATTGCGGGGTCCACCTTGGCTGACCCTCTGGTCCTCCATGTGCTCCAAGCCTTGCAGGAGAGTTCTCCCATCCTCCATTGCTCCTATCACAGAGACTGGACCTTCATGGAGGGGTCTCTGTACTTCAAGGGCCACCTTTATGTACCAGAGCCAGCCCGTATGGACCTGCTCTGCGAACTCCACTACTCCCCTGCTGGTGGCCATGAGGGCTGCTTTTGCACCCTCCACCATATCTCCAGGGACTACTGGTGGCCAGGTCTTTCTGTCCACATCTGCAACTTCATTGCCAGCTGCACCGTTTGTCAGGCCTCCAAGGTCAACACCCACCCCACCTCCCTGGGCCTCTCCCCTATCCCGTCTGCCACCTCTTGACCATTCCAACAGATCTCTGTGGACCTTATCACCAACCTCCCCCCCTCTCACAGCCATGACTCAGTTATGGTCATGGTTGACCACAGACTTACAAAGGGGGTGATTTTCTGCCCATGTTCCAAGGCCATCAGTGCCAAAGGGGTAGCGGACCTCTTTTTCTGCTTCATTTTTCCCCATTTTGGCCTACATGATAATTGCATCTCTGACAGGGGATCACACTTCACGTCCACCTTCGCTAAGGGGCTTGCCTGCTTACTCCATTATGATGTCACCCTCTCAACCACCTATCATCCTCAGACAAATGGGGAAACCAAACAGGTAAATCAGGAACTTGAAACCTACCTCAGGATATTCTGTGGAAATAAACCTGAGAAATGGGCGGCAATGCTTCCCCTGGCAGAATTCTCACACAATTCCACTACTCATTCCACTACCAATGTTACCCACTATTCCCTCATGATGGGGTACAAACCCCGAGCCTACCACCCACTAACTAAGACCACCTTCCTCCCTGCGCTTGAGAACTGTGCCAAACTGCTTGAAGAGGCACGGAAAGAGGAGGCCCTGGCAGCGCATCACAAAGCCCAACAAGACATGAGAGAGCATATCGCCTCCCGATTCAAGGGGTGGAAAGTGGGAATGAAGGTCTGGCTCAAAGCCAAAGACCTCCATATCAAATACAGAAACTGGAAATTAGCACCAAAACATGTGGGCCCATTTGAAATAACCCAAGTCCTCAGCCACCTAAGCTATAGAATTGTGATTTTGTCAACCTGGAGAATCTACGACGTCTTCCATGCCTCTAAACTATCTCTGGCAGTAACCACTAAGGAACACAGCCCCAGCTTCCCCACTTCACCTCCCCAGTTGGTTGATGGGGAAGCAGAGTACAAAGTTGAAACCATCAAACACCACAGAAGGGTGGGAAGATGAACCAAATACCTGGTATCCTGGAAAGGCTATGCACCATCTGAAGATTCGTGGGAACCCGCTGCCAACCTTTCCCATGCCAAACGATTGATCAAAGAGTATCAACAACGACACCGGGAGCACTTCCCATACTCCTAAACACCCACCATGATCTCTACCACTGACCTCCTCGCCATTGTCGTCATTTCTTTCTTCTCCATCCTGGCCTATCTTGCATCTCTGCTCCTGAAGAAGGGCTTAGTCTTCCAAGTCCAACGGTCCCATACAGAATTTTGCCTCACTATCATCCCCCCCACCTACACTTCCAATACTGCTATGCAGTCATGGACCTTCTCAGCCCTGACAGCACCACCCCAATCTAACCCAAACTAGAACCCTACATGGAACCCAGCTGACGGAGCGATATCCCTTAATTAGGAATAACCTGGGTAGCTCCTATTTATTCCCTGTGCCCTCCACTGAGACCCTCTCCATCACAAATGCCCTACCTCCCATCCCATGTCCTTACCTGCAATGTTGACACCACCTACCCTGATGGTGACCCTCTCCCCAACTCCATCCCCTGCTTCTTTGACCTCCTCACTCCTCAGCTGCAACTCGAGCTGCTGGATATCCTCTCCCACTCCCCCAATCAACCTGCTGAGCTCGAGCGATCCGCCTGTCTCCCCTCCAACCACCCCGTCCTCCAACCACCCCGTCCTCCAACAACTACTGGCCATCCACACCATCCAGAGAGCTGGGCTCTTCCTCCAATGGTCGGAGAAGCCCACCCCCAATAAGACCACTGCCGTCTTGGCCATTGCTCCCACAGTTCTCGACCTTTACCAGGAACTACCAGAATTGGGGATCTTGCCAGCCCTCGACTGCACCTCCTATGACATGTGGAACTCCCTTCTGTGTGATTTGTTCACAGCATTCCCCCTGGAGCAGTTTAGGGAATACATGGGAAGAGTCACTGGGAAACTTGCCCTTAGGATCTCAGAACCCCTGCCCACCATATCTCTTGCTGGAACTCCTGGCCAATGTAGCTGGAAGAAGAGATCCAGTTGAAGATCAGTTGCTTGGGCTGCCAGGGAGATATCTGTGGCAGTGGACCACTCCACCCCCATTCCCTCATCCTCCTCCTCCCAGCCAGGTAATGCCCCTGCCAGACTACCCTCACCCTTGCCCACCCCCCACTCCCCTGTTGACCCACTGGGGACAGCCACCCACACCTCCCCTGGCATTCCCAGTCCTCCCTCCTCTTCCCTACCATCGCTGGACTCAATCAGCAATTCTGACTTGGAGGTTGCCCAGGCAGGGTGGGAGCTCAGAGCAGGAGAATATTTCTCCATACCAAACCATGTACCCACCACAATTTGACCAGGCAGTCCACCAGCCACTCCTCAGGTACATTGGTAGGAGCAGGCCAGTTAATGATAGCCTTGACCTTATCTTGGTCAGGTTCTTGTCCATTGACTCCAATGGTCTGTCCTAGGATTTGCACTGGGGTTTGCAGATTTGGAGCTTCTTACCTGAGAAGGTTCCTCCTGCTTCCGCTAGGCAATGTAGAATCTTGTCAAGGTCTACAGCATGTTCCCAAGTGTATCATTGTATGCCTGGTCTTTTAGGTAAGGTTTCTGGATTCCTATTCTTGTCTGGATAGGTTGTTAATGGTCCACAAATAGGAGCATCATCAATGAACACATTCATTATTCTATTGACAATCTCTTCTTGGAAAATGAACACCATACACTCTTGGAATTCAGAGGGTGAATTGGTGAATCCAGTAGGAAGTGATGTGATTCTGAGAAGTCCCAATGGAGTATAGAAAGCAGTCCTGTCTTGACTTGCTTCATCCATCTTATGTGCATCAAATCCCCAGTATAGATCTAACACTGTAAAGCATCTGCCTCCTAGATATTGATCTATGAACTGGTCTAAATTTGGGGATATGGATGACTCCTTGATACTGATTCTATTTAGTGGTTGTAAGTCATGTACAATATAAAGCTTTTTCTTGGCTTCATTTCAGGTGCAGAACCACTTTGATCAATAGGGTGACTGGCAAGGTTCATAGACTCCAGCTCATATCTTGAGGAGGAGTAAGTCTCTAACCTTGTCCCTAAGGCCAGGAGGAATGGGTATGTTCTTTTCCTGCCATGGTTGATGTGGTACATGAGGTATCTTGTAAGGGCTGAAGTATGTATCCTTCAAGGTACCTTGATCTTCATCTTCAAAGGCGATTGCTGCCTCATTCTTGACTAAGACATGTAAGAACAACTGTTGTTCATCAGGGGAAAGGAACTGATCTGCTTGCATTTCTTGCAGTAGCTTGTCAATTCACTCCTGAGTGAATTTATGTGTTGGTATTGCATTTGCAAATTGGTGGTTTATTGGAATGTGAGTAAGCAAGGGATCATATGGAATTGTCCTTATGACTTTAAACTCTTGAGGTATTGGTTGGGAGATTGGTTTGATCTTCTTGTCAGCCTGTTTGTAGGCTCCATAGCATCTAAGAGTAGAATGTTCAGGGGAGTGTGTAAGTAAACCAAGGGTATCTGATTCCATCCTGATTATCTATGGGTAATCTATAGTTAAATGTGGATGACTGGGGATGTTGCTACTAATTGCTGGGTAGGGTTCCAACTAGCTATGTGTTGGTAGGAAGTGCTGTGCCTGGGACAGCTAGGTGAATGTAGGGGTTGCCTACTTTGTAAGTCTTGGTCCTGTTATGCCACTTGCTGCTAGTTCTCATGGATTACTAGACTGACTGGGCAATAGGTACCAAGTGGAGATGTAGTGTATGGATCTATCTAGATCTTATTCTGGTTCAGCCCATTGCTGCTTGAATTCCGATTTCAAGTCTTACAGGGCAACTCTGTGCCTAGCTTTAGTCCTTGCTACTGGCATGATGCCCTTGCGCTGTAACCACTTATAGCTAGGCTGAGCTAGACTTATTGGGTAGCACATAACATGTAGCCATATTAGTTCATAAGGCCAGTCATAATCTATGCTTACAGCTAGGTTCACCTGTGACTAGACTTACAGGTAGATATGAGTGCCTTAGTGGTACTGATGGTTCAGATGCTACTGTATCGTGTGACAAATTATGTTATGTCCCAGAATAGTAGCAGGGGTGTCCAAGTTAACAGTCTATTGCTCTATCTGCCTTCCACAGGGAATGAATAGCATTCTAGTCGTTATTTCATAAGGAGTCCAAGTGTGGTCTTAAACTTCACTCCAGGGGTTTGTGTCGGTGGGTGAGTTGTGTAGCATAAATACAGTGGAGCAGTGATTACATTGCAATAGATTACCCTATAAGCTACAGTTTTCCCTCATCATCCCTGGGTATAGTGGTCCACCAGCTGTCCAAGCTGGGGTCCAACAAATCTTCATAGTGGCTAGTAGGTAGGGGGTTCAGTCTTGACTAACCCCTACCTGGCAACAGTAACGGTTGCATTACCCTATGAAGGGTACCATAAGGGATGTGTGAGTGTGGGAAAAGGGGTAATAAGTGGTATGTACATGGGTTTGACTGTGAGAATGAAAGCCAAGCCCGACAGTAGAGTGGAGTCGTCACTCAGAAAGCTCTTCTTTCCCACTAATGACATGGGAGGATTGACTGAGGAAAGAGGGTCAATGATAAAGGGATAAGGGAAAGGTGGTTGAGATCACCATTAGTGGATGAGAACAATGAGGAGGGGACTGGGTTTAAATAGCTGTGTCCAGGAGATTGCTCCTGAGATCTGGTGATGTAGTCCTGTGCATAACGTAGTTAGGAGGTGGGTGACTCACAGTCAATTGAGTTTTAATGACTGTTGACCCACAGGGAGGAGGAGGTTTGATGGTGATTCTGTCAAAGTATGTGGCAGTCACATCTTTGATGGTAATGTGTCCAGGGACCTGTCAATTAGTCTTTGACAGGTTGTGACACCTGTCAATGTGTCATTTTGTATGTAGTTTGATTTATTGCCCCATTAGGTATCTTGTACTCCACTTGTGTTCAAGTCTGGGCTCAAGTTTGGTTGTGGTTCACAAATGCAAGTACATTCCTCTGAACTTAGTACCATATTTCAGGTACCAGAGGTTCAGGCAGTGAGAGCTCAATACAAAGGAATGAGTAAACTGTTGACAAAGTAAGAGGAGACAAGTAACAGCCGAGAAAGAAAATGGAAAAGGAGGGGGGGTGCATGGTAAGTAAGTATAGGTATTTGTTTCCCCTCCCATCCTTCAAGAGGAAGGAAGGAGGGGATATTTACTGTAAGTGAAACAGGATAAACAATCACCTGGAGGTGGTAGTCACTCCTGGCGGTTAGTAGTAGAAGGTACTTACAAAACAAGACTGAAACGAATGGTCAGCAGTCGCAAACGAAAGATTAGCATGGTGTGGAGATTGTTAGTACACAAGAGGAAGGAAAATGAGACAAGAAGAGCCCCATCACTGCTCATCTTTGAGAGTGAAAGGGTTGTGGGGAGGGGGATGAATACTGCCACCATAGTATGTGTTGTAGAAGCAGTTGGCAATTGTCCACTGGTGCCAAGCCTTCTTGAGGATTTCGTGAAGGTCTTTGGTGGTTGGTTTTTTCATGAGGGTGCAAGTGTCATTGAGGCGACAACCAAGGAGGAGGGTGGTGATGAGGTCTTTGTCTGGGAGGGAAGACTGTAAGGTGATGTTGAGGAAGCGGGCTAGCCCTCCTAGGCCATAAAAGTGAAAGTATCCACACACCAACCATAGGAATCCACTCTCCTGGATCGTGAAAAGCAGGTTGGTGGACGGGGCAACATGCTGGAAGAACTTGCTGCGGTTAAGGTAAACAGAAGCAAGGAGATTACCTCGCATCCCATAAATCTGGATGTTGAGCTTGATACAGTCCACTGACTGCGTGGGAGTGAGGACAGTGTGGACGGCATGAATGATGGTGCAGGCATTTTGACAAAGCCTGCAGAGGTCGTCAAGGGTGTCACTGGGGTCACTGGGTGCATGAATGAGGTGGAGATGGTAGCTATCCTTCCTACCAAAATAAATATTGGGTGGGTAGTGCACATGCCCATTGCCGTCACACTTGCTGCACTGGTGATGGATGAGGCCGTGCAGGAAGCAGGTTAGTAGGAATATGGCCACCCTGATGGGCGGCATAGGGTACTCTCCTGAGAAGGGAGATGGTTCATACTCATTGTCATGCTCTTGAGGCATGGGGAGCTGGTTAGTGGGGAGATGAATCACCTGGTGGCTCTCACTCCCATCAAAGATCCCCTTGACAAGTGGGATGAGAAGGAAATGGGAGGGTGCACTGGTTTGGGCCTTCCTTACTTGAATCCAGGTTTGGGCAGGGTGTTGGAGATGTTGGGTTTATCAAGGGAGTTGATGTGAACTTCGGGGCGGGTAAGGTCAGCAAAGTCCCATGTACCATTTTGTTGGTATGGGACCTCATAGCCCTCATCATCCCCTCCATCCACATCATCCTCAGACATGGTAGTCAGTCTGTCCTCATCTTCGGTATCCATCTGGGTTGACACTGACTCCAAGAAGTCTGGGGTAGGGTACCGAGACTTTTTGATGGCAATGCAGATCCAGGACAGAGGAGAGCAGTTGTCAGAGCTGGCATCTGACAGGCACTTGGCACAGTACCTGCCTGTTGTCCTGTGCACGTCACAGTCTTTCCCATCCAGGCACATGTACAGAGTAGTGAATATATTCAGCGATAAGCTGTACATCGTCAAACTTGAGCTGTGTGTTGAGGGGAACTCATCTGTAGAACATGAAAACAAGGTCCTCAAGTACTTTGATGGTAGTGAAGGAATTTTCTCCATACATTGATTTAGGAGAGAGGTAAACTATGATAGCCTAGTTCTCAACCTCCTTGGCCCTTCATTACACAACCTCATAAATACAAGAGGTTCCATATCAGCACAGTTGTCCATATTGTAGACCAGCTTGTGAGTATTTTATTATCCAACACAATCTTCCTCATGAACCAATTTATAGATTACTTGCCTTTAATACATCCATGACTGTGACTATCTTCATAGTGATATCAAACTGCACAACATCATGGTCAGCCTCAGGGACAAGGCCCAAACCATCTTTGTTGCTGATTTTGGCATTGCTAAACATTATCACAATCCTTCAACCAGAAGTCATATCTCATTTGTCCATGCTTGCAACCTTACTGATACTCCTGCCTTTACCTCAATAAACAGTCACCTTGAAGTACAGCCTTGGCATCATGATGACATTGAATCCCTGGCATATATGCTTATATACTTTCTTACCCTGGTTGCTTAACTGTGCCTCTAAGGCAAAGCCATCTTCCATACTTGAGCTGAAGCAAAAAACTCTTGTCAAACATCTATGCAGCAGTGTGCCTTGGAAGTTTGTAACATTCCTCATCTATTCACATATGCTCTCATTTTCTGAGGAATCTGACTATGACTATTTACAATCATTGTTTTCACCTTTGCAAACTTAGGCCAGTTCTACAGATTCTTCCCCTCCCATCATATGCAATCTCAGCCTTTCTTCATGCATAGATTGCTCAATAGATCCCTCACCTCCATGCTTTCCTTCATCATCACCACTAACACCTTGCTTACCACCACTGTTGGTCACTCCTGTTTTATCCCCAGCTCTGAAAATCTCATGTATGCTGGCTGTAGTAAATGTATGCTGAGATTTGTGCCATTAACAACTTTCTGTCACTCCACAGAAGCAGTTAGTACTCACATTGCCCTTTGATATAACTCATAGAAATTACAACAGCTTGCATTCAGCTTATCTTTGTGCTCTAGTAACTTAAATACCAGCCATCTAGCTACTGGCAGGACAATTGGACTCCTCATTATTGTACAAAGTGTACAATATGATCTGTACTAGTGGCCCTGTGGTATTTATGTATAGTCATATTGTTTGCTATACATTGTCAAGCTTTGGACTATGGACTATTTGACTATCAAAGAGATGTTCTCAAGACATTCCAGTGGTTCTCAGTGCTTGGTTGTTGAGATACCCCATTGCAATTGGCTACAGGCTGGTTACTTTAGCTAATTGAACCAAGGTGACTGGAGAATCCAGCTTAAAATGTCAGGTTGTAACTGAATTAAGGATGAGCTGGATGCAGCTACAGCTGGCTGCAATTAACTGAGCTACAGTAACACTAGAGACAGTATGTGTGCAGGCAAGAAAGAATTGGCATAGCAATACACCCAAGTTGCTATTTTCTGTGCAGTCTTGGTTGGTGAGTGTGCACTGCACATGATTGACACTCTTCTTGCTTTTGTAGGTGATTGTGGGCCAATCCTCACCCTCACTGAACTGTACTATGATCTGCTTTATTAACAATGAGGCATGGTTATTGTAAATACTGCCTTTTGCTTTTCTGTTGGCTGGAAGAGGCTGCATGATAGCATGTGCTGGAGTCAGTTGATTGTATTGTCCAGAGGCTGTGTATGACTCATGAGGCCCAGGCCTCATGGTCACTAGAGAACTCACATAATGATGTGAGGAGGTTTGCCTTGGTGCTCTTCACAGGGAGACTGTACAGGCAGAGCTAGTCTTGTAGGCCTTGTTTTATCATCTTGTTTGTACTTGATGGAGCCTGTTAGCCCTGGTTCAAAATCAAGTCTGTTAGGAGGACTTACACTATGAACCTGGTAGTCTTGAGCTCAACACAAGAAATGAATGTCTGCCTGAGAACTGGGAGATCAAAGCTCTCAATTGCAACTGGTGCAAACTGACTGATGCTGCTACTGAATACAGCTACCACCCCTGGGTCTGCCATGACTTGGATGGCTAGGTCTTTGAAGATGTGACCAGTGACAGTGTCAGATTAAGTAACTTTAAGTTGACTTAGAGCTGGTGGCACACATAGCCGCACACTATTTTGTAATACACTGTTTTCTTGTCCCACAACTGCAACTACAGACTTAGACTTCCCACCTTTCTTCTCATGTCAAAGCCAGCTGCCAGGTCACTTGAAGAGACTATTTCTGAGGCTCTTCAGTACCTTGATAAGTCTCAAACTGCTGTCAGCTTGGATGCAGCCACTAAGAACCAGCCACAGGAGCTTGAGTCACTTGTGAATGGGCTTGATGTTGACAAAGAGCTAGAAGGTGGGTCCCTTTAGGTCAAAATGCTGCCCCATATGCCAGTAATCTATGGGATGAGAGGCATGAGAAGCAACAGCATGCTGACTCTGGTGCAAGTAGCTTGAAGGGCCCCTCAGATCAACTTATTGCCAACCTCAAGGATGCCTCAAAGGATATTGTTGTTCATACAACACTGTCAGACCATGTGAAGTAAGCTACTCATCCTCTGCTGAGTCATGGAATATCCAACAAGCTGCTATCATTGTAACTCATCTATGACCTATCATGCAGCTATTGGAACCAATTCAAGGAGTTCACTGTGACCATTGGTAAGGTCAAATCCCCCAATGAGGTTGAATTCCTCTTTCCAAATTTACCTGCTGAGTTTCTAACCTGGATTGCCCTATGGATCATGTACAAGTAAGCCTCTCTGTCCATTTTCTGTGGCTTTCTGCATTTTTGACTATGTGATATCAGTTTCATAGCATATATGTGCATCCAAGCCAGGGTACTTACAATTGGGGCACTTTTCATTGTTGAAGTCTTTATTATCAATCCATACATACTTCTTCATGTCATTGAGTCTAAGAATAAATTTCTGTGATGTTTGATTAGTATAATTGGCAGGTTATATCAGTATCTATATGATAGGACTCAGCTGAGGTTGAACATAGTCAAGAACATAGGTTGGCCATCCAGAGAGCAGATTGTTGACTTCTAGGATTACAATATTGTTGGAGGTTGTATTGATGACAGGGCATGCATCTGGGTGAGTGAGATCAAATTTTGGATTGACAATGGTAGGCATTGTAACAGTGGTGGATTGAAGCAGCACAGCAGTGTCCTTCTATAATGATCACATGACTAACACTTCAGTGTATTCCATAAACTCAAGTCACTGATTCTTTCTCATCTTGCTTTCATACTCTCACCATGTCCTGTACACTCAGCAATACAAACATAACACTACCAGCATATCATGGGACAGATTCTATCCTCACAGATCACTATGATACTCTCAGTCCCACATTGCTCTATTCAAGTACCCCTATCCAACCTGACATATATACAAATGGGCAGAACATTGCCCACAATCATTTTGAGCAGCCATTAGGGTCTATGATGACTCAGCAGCCTCTCAGTGAATGTTAGATAAGTTTCCCATGCCAATTGACACATCTAATTGAAATGATTGCTCACTGAAAAGCTATACCAGTAGCAGATACAGTCACTCCAGCTAGAAATTGCAGATCTTTGTGCCAGAAATATATATTTAATCACTTCTAAGAATAGCTACAAGTATTCTCTCAAACTCTTTGACATATATACAGGTACTAATTTGGTACTTTTAGGGATGCATTTCAACTTCTTGTTGGTACACTACAACTAGACTGTGAGAACCCCAAAAACATTGCCAATCAGTTATTTCAAGCCAAGCAATTGTTCAACTGATTATTCAGCCTGTCACTTAAGTCATTGCAAGCCAATCCATTCTTCAATCTGTTATCCAAGTTGGCATGATACAATCCATTGTTCAAGTTGTTTCAAGCAAGCCCATTACCAAGCCTATGAATCAGCCAATCACTCTCTATGTTACCAAAGGACTTGGTTAATCCATTGCTCAGACCACCATTCCTGAACCTATTGTGCCAGTCATGACCCAGGTTGTTGTTTGGGATCTCACTCTGCCCTGGCAATCTTACTGATAGTCACTTAGCCAGTCCATGTGTCCTTTGAACCTCAAAGTGACAGCAAGCTGACACCCTCTGACATTGAATCCAATGAGCCAGCACTCATGAAGACTCCACCTATGCCTAGGAAGAACCCTCTGTGAGTTCTTGTAACTATTGCTCACCATGTGCTGATGTGTTCATAAATAGCAATGCAATGTCAAAGTCAGGGAAGAAACAGGTTCAATGGGAGAAATCACAAGTGACTACTGTTAAAACTATGACTACAGCAAACCCAAAGAATATAACAAAAGCTAAGTTGAGTACTACGAAGGAAACAGGGGTATACTTGATATATTTTCAATGCTATACCTCTATTTTCATATGACCACTTTTCACTGGACCTCATCTCCCACCTCCCTGTAGGACCCAAATGTTGAAGAGCACAAAGTACTTCTTGTAGCTCCAAACACCCTCCACTACTTGAAACTGGGCAAACTCAATCTACCCCTAGTAGCCTCCCCCTTCCTAATCAATTGACCTACTCCCTATCCCCCAGTTATGAGGAAATCCCTATCCACATGGATATAGAACCATTGGCAGACCTCCAGCAACTTCTTATGAATCAGAAGAAAACGAACAAATTGATCTATTTGGCCCAGACCCAGACCTGGACATCCATCTCCATACTATCCTCAAACATCCACTTATGGTCACCATCTGAGAAGTCCTCCAAGATTCAAGAAACTACAAAAGCATGGCAGATGATAAAAACAACCAGACATCCATTAGGGAAAACAAGCAGCTCTACCAGATTCCTTTTTTGGAGATGCCAAGAATGTGTGCAGGTGGGTGGCACAAATGCATGTTTACTTCTTAGTCAACAACCCTCATATCACTGGACCTGAAGGTTTCCCTAATAACCAACAACAACACATGATTACAATCCTTAATCAAATAAATAAAAAATGTGGCCAGGCCTTCTTCAAAGCCTGGTATGATAAGATCTTAGATCCAGCTGTAAAAGAAGCAGACATAACCTTTGCCAAGGTACAAAAGGACTTCTTGGGACTCTTCTACCCCCTCTCTGTCAAACAACAAGCCTGAAATGCCCTGGATGTCATCAATATGATTGATTGCAAGGGGGATTTCTGAGAATTTCATACTACCTTTGAGCTGGATCTAGCCAGATCTCAGATGGACAACCAGAAAGATAGCAAGAGGATCTTATGATGGGCAGTATCCCTTATTAAGTCAGCTAACAAAATGTCCACTATAAATATGATAAATATGAACTACTATCTATTCATCACCAAAGTTACTGCAGTATTATCATCTATATCAAACTTGCTTGATGACCTTCTAACAGGCTTAGAGTTTGATCAAATCTAAGCTAGTTCATGCAAGCTTCACCTGATCAGAATAAATCCAGTGAATAACTTAGATATGAATGAAGCTTGAAAGATGTTACATATTAAAAATGATAAAAATGACACAAAAATAAATTGCAGCAAATAAATAAAACTAAATGCTTATATTAAAATTCTGCATGAATTATTATATATATCATTGTCTTTAATTTTAATTACTTGATTCAACTTCTATTTACAAGATATGAAAGATACAATTAATCAAAAGTTAAAAAGAAGCTCTATTGGTTAAAATAATGTATATTGAATACATTGCTTCAAGTTGGATAGTAAATAGGCTATTTGGACTTTGCTTCCATCTTAGTAATTAATGTATTTGGGTTATTAGCATGGTTTAAAAATATAAACAAACTCTAATTATAGACTATGCCCTTAGCAGGGCTTTAATATTATAAAAGTATAATATTTTCTCATTTTAATCTCAGATATATTAATAATATAGATACTTGATGAAGGTGGCATGAGTTTTGAAATACTCTCTGCTTAAAACTACTAGAATTAGCCTTAAATCAAACTTAAAGAAGAAAAACAATAGATAAAACAAAATATTTATACTGAAAATTGAAATAGAGGCATTTTTGATGAGAAGAGCAAGTTTTAGATAGTTTCAAATTGGAAAATAAAACAAATTGTCTTTATACTACTAAGCATTGCTATACTTTGCTAAGACTATCTGTTAATATCTTTATTTCTCTTTTAATTCATCATTAATCATATTATATACATAATACTAGTACATATAATATCAAGTTGGATTTTAATTTATAAGCATTCTTTCTATCCAAAACAGTAACCATCATTACTTGTTGCTCTTCCACAGATAATTAATCTAGCATTGTTCTCTTCTCAGTCCACTAGCATGTACTTGCAATAGGTCATGAGGCCTAAGATCATGCTATATGAAAATACCCTCTACTTGAACTAAGACCCAACAAGCCTTCTCTGGGTATGTGTTTTATAGTTTTACTATACTACTCATATGGATTATAACTGTGATGCAGATACCACTTACTAATCTGTACTCCTCATGATGGACAATTGTCAAATCCATCTGGGCAAAGAGGTGTGCACATTGGTTGAGGACATGCACATAAGTCTGTGCATTACATTATCTACTTGTACCAATCACTTCTAGTAGTATGTAAGCTTATCTACTTGCTGCCATACTCTCTGGATTACAATCTGATTGAACAAGGCTTCTCATCAATCAAATTGTACTTATGTCACAACAACACTGATCTTTTGTTAGCTGATATCATTCATGCTTGTCAAAATATCACACCAGAGAAGGTAGAGAGGGTTATTTCAGATCATCTGGTTATATAGTGTAGATAGTATATAAACTGTGTACTATCTAGAAAGGCTGCATATAAAATTTGTCATTCACATCTGACCCAGGATCCTCAACGACAATGTAACCCTTTGGCATAAGAAGCCACTTATCTTATGTTGGGCACTTGTAGTAGAGGTCATAGGCATCCAGGCCCTTGTCTCTCTCTTTGTAGCACCAGGTTTAAAGAGGATCACCTGAGTGTATTGGTAGAAGAGAAAGTTTACCAACCACTAGCATAATAGTTCATCTTATATCCCACTAGTGCTCTTTTCTTTCGTAGTGGCCCTGGGTCTAAGTCAAAGTAGTTGGCATTGCTAGCCTGGGCAGACTCAGGTGGATTAGCATCCAAGTTTATCCCTCTGGGACCTGGACTTAGACTGCATTTCCACTTTGCATCTGGGCTGTTCCATCAGACAACATTCCCATCCTTCAGGCAGAGAGCATTACCTCTCAAATTTTCAATTTCAATCAGAGTGTTATCTTTGACTCTTGTAAGAATATCAGGTCCAATATTGTGGAGTTCTAATTGATGTTTATACCAGGCAATGTCAGACTCATGTATACCCAGATATGTGACAGCATAATCAAAGAATTGCCAAAACTTTGCTGGCAAATGAATGGGTGAAGACATAGGTGGTTCCATATATCTCAATGTAGGTATGACTGGAGGTAGCCCACTGCTGGAAGGAGGATGCCAGTGACCAGTGGTACCAAGACTCAAAGAACGTGAAGAATTCATAGTAGAAAAAGTTGGTGTGCCAAGCAAGCAGATCAGACTGTGAAAGAGTTTGAAGGAGAACTAATGTCAGTGAATTGATATTGATACTGGTCTGGGCTAGAATCTAATGGCTGAGTGGCTGCTGCACATCATTGATATAAGAACTGTGCTTTGTTCACAAGATTGAATGACTCCAAATTTTGGGGGGGTAGTTTTCAATGTTGTTTGCCCCTCCTCCTATGAGCATGTTAGTAGGTTATAAACCATAGACAAAGTACATACCCACCAGATGGCAACACCAATCTAAAACCATTGCCAGTGTGAGAGCTAGTGGCCCATCAGGATCAATGTATGTCATCCCCTTGTTGTCTGGGTTCTTGTAAAGGCCTTGTAGTTTGATTCACCATTGTATGGGGTATGAATTGAGGTTGAAACAAGCAGCAGACTTTGTAGACAGACTCTGCACATGCAATGCACCATTAGATCTTGGGCTGAAGTAAAAACATTGATATACTTTGCTAATATCATTGTTGGTTGTTTCACCCAGGCTGTTTTCATCATCAGAATGGATTAAGGGTAGTTTCTGAATATGCTTCATGTCAACAAAGATCTTGGTTGTGGATGGATGCATAGCTTGAATCTTCAGTACCATCATCTCCTTGTAATCAGATTCATTGTCAACATCTATCAAGTTGTTGATGTGCTGGCTAGAGAGTAAAATGATGATCAGTATCTATGCACATCAGCAATGGGAAGATTTTTTTACTCATATTTTCTCACATTTAGTGGCATGTACTTGAATGTGAATGAGTCAGCAGGAATCAGAGATAAGTCCATAAGGGCTTAGCAATGAGTGAGAAACAGGAAAGAAAATGTGACATTACTCCCTTTGTAGAGAGGAGTCTCATTTTAAGTATTGAGCCCATAATGACAAGGGGATCCCAGTCATGTTGGCATAGCCTTCATCATCATGGTCAAAATCCTGGATAGGGAAGTTGGCCCTATGAGAGCAAGGAAGGGAGCAGCAGTAAGGAGGAGGGACGGGGTAAGGAGAGGCAGAGTGATTATGGTTGTGGGAATGGGAAGGTCCAGCATGAAGGAAATCTGCAGCAGGATGAGAAGGTCTTCTTCCACCAGTGGTGATCCTGGCAGAACACCTGGAGGTTTCCAGGGATAAGGTGGATGAAAAAGAAGACTGAGACAGAAGTTCAGACAGAAGGGGCACATATACCATTTGCAGTCTTTCTTTTGGAAACTGAGGCATCTCCAACCATAGCAAGGTTCTGAGTACTGAGGATGGGAGAGATAGAAGGGAATGTCTTCACATTCAGCTGCAAGGGATATATATTTCCGTGTCTCTGAGAGCTTCTTCTTCATCAATGTCTAAAGGAGCTGAGGAAGCAGAAGGGAAAGAGAGGGTTTGAGACAAATGAGAGGAATTGAACTTTAAGAGGTCCCAGAGGTACCTGTCAATCTCCTGGAGCATTTCTATATTTTTGAGTGAGTGTGCAGGGTTTGGAGAGTGATCTTTTCAAGGTACCTAAGGTTACTTCAAGTTTTTCTATAGCAAGGAAGGCTTGGTAGAGGGAGAATAGGATTCAAAGATAAAGGGATGTGTGTAGGGTATATTCATCTTTTGTCAGGGTGTTGGTGTAGACACAAAGATCAGGGGTCAGGAAAGCATCTTCCCATTGGTTGGTGGTAGCATTGTAAGACATAGTTACTTAGAAATGTGAGAGGAGTGACAAGTAGTCTTTGATGGTCACAGTTTGGATGAAGGGGATGAAGAAGGAAAAGCAGAGGGATGAAGGACTTTTACATTCTTCAAGAGTGGTCTTTGAATGTTTCAAGTTCTGTTCTGGGATCCAAAAGTCTTCTTTGGCAGAATATTCCTTCCATTGGATCAGGAATGTGCAGGAATGAGAGGGTCCATGATGGTGAAGGCTCTTATCAATTTCATATTCTTCTTTGCCTTCTATGAGTTCTGGTGGTGGAGCCAGGCAGTTTGAGCTGTCAACAGGGTTTTCTTGGTAAGGGGAAAGAAGGGAAGTGTGGGATACTAGATGGATCTTCCATATCTTAGGAAGTCAGAGTTGATAAGTGATTGAGGATAGGACCTTGGTGATGCGGAATGGTCCTTCACATTTTGGAGCAAACTTTGGGGTAATGATATTCCATTTGAGATTTTTGACTTCCAGCCATACCTGATCTCCAAGGGAAAAATGGAGTGAATCTCTTGTGAGAGCAAGCAGCAAGGGCTTCATTGCTCTAATGGCTTCCTAACCATTCCCATTCAATTTCCTATGTTCACTTTACCTATTGCCCACTTTTCCTGATTGGACCAATCTGGACAAGGAAAAGTCAAGGCCACATCCAGATAGAGGAAATCAATCGTTGCCCTGGCCCTGATGGCTCAGGCCCTATCCCCTCGTCTTGTGTCCCATCTGCCACTTCTGCGCCCTGCACTCATGGCCCCTCGTTGCCTTGCTCATTCTGTGAGAGGACTGGCCACTGCTCTTGCATGTGCTTTACTCTCCAGCATGTGAAGGAGAATTACAAGACTTCGAAGTGCAGGGGACTGGCCAAGAAGGGCAATCAAGCCCAGAATGCATCCAATGCCTCATCTAGCACCTCTAAGAGTACTCAGAACATCGCTGAACATGCAGGAAATGCAAGTTTTTGTCCCAGAGATGCCTCCAATCAATTATCTCCCCTTCACCCTGAGTGCTGACATCAATTGGAATGCAGAAGGAAGGAGCGCTAGAACGATCGAGTTCACTTGTGTCCTGCATGTTCCTGATCTCCAAAACAATGTCCTCTCAGTCTTGTACTTAACTTGTCATGCTGGCTTCGTTGTCAATATCAACTTGTCTCACATGGCATTCTCTTTTCCCCCTGGCCCTCCGCTATTTGTGGCCACCATCAATGACAACAATGCTGCATTGTTGGACAGCACTACTGTGGCTATTGAGGAATATGCACACCCTGTTGCCACCATTCCGCTCGATCTGTCTCTGTGGCATCGCAGGCTGGCCCATCCATCATAACATTGCAGGTATCTTGGCACTTCTGGAGCGCAATCTGGTCACTGGCATGAAGCTTGATGTCAAAACGCCCCCTGATCCTGTCTATGAGCCTTGCATTGCTGCAAACCGGCCATCTCTCATGTCAGGGGATGGGGATGCACTGCCTATGTGCACTTGCAGAAGGATAAGTGTGATGCCTTGACCCCTCACTATGAGAAATGCGTCTTCATTGGTTATCCTCATGTTATGAGGCATGGAAGTTCCACAATCCCACTACCAAATGTACCATCATTTCAGAGCGTGCTGATTGTGATGAGAATCCCTTTTCACCCATCCATTGCTTCTCCATTCACCACTTTGCCAACACCATCCTCCCACTCTCCACTGGTCCTAGATGATGATGAAGGGCAGGCAACTCCAGCCTATTGCTGCACAGATAGTATTGGCTCAGCGACCTGTAGTGCAACAGCCTGTACCAGCAGCTCCGCCACCTCCTCTTGTTGTTCCTCCTTATCCTGTAACCCCATCAGCCCCAGTTGGTTCTCCATCTCCACCAGCCATTGCCCACGAGCTTCTGCCTGCTAGCCCCATTGGCATCAGTGATAGATTGCAATCCAGGGCGAGAAATCCGCCTTGAGAATGTTGGAAGATGAGTCCAGCAGAGCTGATTGATGATCCTGATGCTGAAGATGATGAAGACATCCTGTTGATTTTGTCTCATTATCTTCCAAGAAGAACTCGTTCCCTCGAACCTATTCTGATGCAATGTGTCAAGATGATGCTGAAGACTGGTGCAATGCTGCTTTGGAGGAATTGGCTGGCCACAAGAGCAATGGTACTTGGATTCTCGTCCATAGACCTTCTGATTGTCCAGTCATTGGTCCTAAGTGGGTCTTTACCAAGAAGTTCCCCGCTGATGGCTCATTTGAGCGTACAAAGGACAACTTGTTGCTCAGGGCTTTAATCAGCATTCTGGATTGGAGTATCTTTGCTCCTGTAGTCAGTCCACTTACCCACTCTGCGAATCATCTTCGCCCTTGCTGCACTACATGATATCCATCTCTGGTCTGTTGACATTATCTCCTATGCCTATTTGAATGGTGAGATCGACTCTGATGTCTACATGGAACAACCAGAGGGCTTTTCTGAAGGTAACCCCAGGGAACTCATCTGCAAGCTCAGGAAGGTGGTATATAGGACGAAACAAGGTGGCAATCACTGGAACAAGAAGATGCGCGCTGGCCTGGCTAGAGTCACTTGAGTTCAACCGCACCTATTCTGATGCTGAGGTCTTCATCTACACCTAGCACGACGTTAGGATGATTTTGCCCTTCTTTGTGGACGAAATGACCTTTGCTTTGGCATCTCTTGATGTGATCAAGTCCACCCTGGCTGATCTGCACAAACACCCTATTGACCAAAGCCCTCCCTCGAGTCAAAGTGCAAGGGTTCAGTCAGATACTGGGAATTGGCTGATTAGGGATTGACTTGCAGAGATGCACAAGTAGGGGGGAGTGTTACAGTTGGTGATTACGCTCTCATTTTCCCTCCATTGCTACAGAACACACGCTAGTAGAAGATATTGCAGAGGCATACTTACTCCTGGAGCCCACATTGTTTCCTCTTTGGTTACTCACTGTGGTCTCCAGTCTTAGCCCCTAGAAGCATCCTGAGTCATTCTATCAAGTGGCTAGTCCGCTCCATTTCTATTCTTACCTTGTATCAGTTTGTGGCATTGTCATGGGGGAGTGAAGTGGCCAATCTGTGTTCAGAGGTGGTAAGTGGATCTCATAGACACTCATAATGACACCAAATACTGCAATGGTTGCCCCAGAGTGGCTCCCAGGGAAATTGTAGAATTCAATTAGTCCAGCTTTCATCTGCAGAATAGCTAATTGATCACCATTTGCTATGCAATGCACCATCAATGCCAGAAATGGACGGAAATTCTCATCGGTCCAAATATCTGGTGTGAATGATATTTTACCCTCAGCATGCTAGAGAATCAATACTATTGTAAGAGACAAGTGCCAAGAAACTGAACAGTACTTAGAGCAAGATCTGTTAGATTTTGTGATTACCCTCTCATTGTCTCTTCATTGCTCGCTCGAATTGCTTCTTAACCATTCCCATTCGATTCCCCATGTTCACTTTACCTAGTCCCAACTTTTCAAGGCCATTCTAGGCCATACAGAACAAGTCCGCTCCATTCCATTTTCGCCGTTTATCAAGATCTTCCTTCAAGACAAGGAGTAGTGCCTCCATGTCTTGACTATGAGTTCATGCATCTTCGTGCAGCGAGGGATTTGAGAATCTTTCAAATCCTGATGAAGGACAATCAACTATCATGACAATTTGGCAAAAGTTATTTTTGTCAAGTGTCCCTCTGCTGTTCATGAGAGTGCAATCCAATCTGTTGACAGTACTAACAAGACACTAAGACCTCATTCCCTCTGCTTATCCTACCATGTCCGCTGAACAACCAACCTCACCACCACCGCATTCTGACCCTCAATGGCTCCAACTACAACACATGGAGCGATGAGATGAAGGCCTTGCTGCGTTCCAAAGGCCTCTGGAGGCTCGTTGATGGCAAGGAACTCCGTCCCAGCACTGCAGGAGATACCCAGGATGCCTGGGATGTCAAACAGGACAAGGCTGCTGGTGAACTACTTCTCAAC